>CM040630.1:45097180-45393922 GCA_022818045.1 Neotoxoptera formosana | reverse complement strand
TACGATAAATCATTGTGCGTGTATCGCATAAAAATACATTCGTCATTACGCCCATGGACGCGTTGATTAATGATTAATTATAATAATAATTATTATTATTAGCGTAATGTACGTGTCATATCGAGCTCGAAAACCGAACAGATTTCGATTCAACACGATAATATTATATCCACCACTCTACAGAGTTTATGCATAGTTAATAATAGTAATATATAGGTCTGGTGGTAGGTAGGTAGTACCTAGTGGTATGCCTATACCTAATTTTACTACCTACCTAGTATAGGTATATACTTACTACCTACCTACTTACTTACCGACTACCTACCTACTTATATACTGCTGCAGCTGCGCAGTGACAATGCCATCGACTGGAACGAGAAAACTCTATATAGAGTATCGTCCGGTCTATATAATATCGTGTTTAATAATAATAATAATATGTGCAGTGTAGTGCGTGCCTCCATATACCTACATATTATTATATATTATTTTGCGTATGATATATATATATATATACATATAAATACAATCCATACCTATAACCCGTTAGTCGTTGCAGGATTTACGTCGTTTACGCGATGTAATATATATATATATATATATATAAATTGTACTGTGCAGAGTGCCCTTTATGTAATACACTTTCGTCGCGCGGACGTATTATTTTCTATATATTATTATTCTAAAGAGTGTGCTCCAATTTTTCTTTTCGAATTCCTGCCGTACCTATACGACCGACAATGTACCTAACATATTATATGCAAATATATTTCAAATTGAACGCAATCTCGCAGCCGCAGCCGCCGCCGCGTATAGCAACTCGTTTCGAACATTTTATTTATTGCCACGCTCAAGGGGACAAATCGCGTAATGATACATTTTTTATTTTATTTCCAATCGTCGTACACACAATATTTAGAACGTGTGACTGTGGCACACGTCCAAATACCTATTGAAATTGAAAAAAAGAACACATCGAGTTCGGATGGCGAGCACAATATTATATATACATTATAATAATGTGTACATGTCGTACAGAAACACATGTGAAATGACAAATAATTTTTAGATCTTTATCGCAAAAAACATAATAACGTATTAAGAAAAAATGAAATAAAAAATACGTGTTTGTTTGCGGTGAACTTTTATGTTTGAAAAAAATAAACGTTATGTACGCCACAGTATGTATAATAAATAACAATATATTATTAATGTCCTCGATAAAATGCATGTAATATGCATCGGCGCTTTATTATTGAATAATAATACGTCACGCGTGTGCATTTAAATTTGATATGATTATGTAATTATTATAGTTCAATAATTTTTTTTTTCTTTAAATATAAACTCTGCAGAACACTTTGTACCATCGCCACAGTGGAGAATGGAGAGGTAAAATACGTCGGAGTATAGATTTGTATTTAGGTGAATACAATTTTATTATGTGTAGTATTATTTTTAACTTTATTTAGATGTATGGTAAACTATTATAGAATAGTTGATTTTATCAACAGACAACGATTACCAGTTTTATCGTTAAAAACAGTTTAAAAGGTCTTTTGGGCCAATACATTAATAATCATTAATAAAATATAAACATTTTAATGTTTCAGATGCATTTACGATCATTATAGAAATTACTCATTTCGTTTTACGATCATTATTATTATGGCTAATTTGTTTTTGATATGTATAGGTATTTTGATCAATTAGGTATAACAAATTAGATTGGAATTCACAAAATACATTTTTTAAATTCCATCACATAAAAACAATAATGAGTTGATACAGACATTGTTTTTCTAATTTGGAAGAAATTCTTTAAAATTGTGTATGCATTTTGAAATCACTGTAAAAGAACGAACACGGACAGGTAAATATATATATGTCTGCGCCAAAGATATAAAAAAGAATAATATCATTTGTACCATTATTAATATTTTATATATTGAAAAATATTGAAAATCGTTAATAATCTATTATGCATAATGTATATAACACATTAATACCTATAGTATAATAAATTGTAAAAATCAAGGGCTTGTATTTGAAAAAAAAAGGTTTTATGTTATTTACAATTCAAACGTTGTGCTTTGCATTTATCGTTATTTAGAAATAAAGCGTACAACTTTGAATTTATAGTGATTTAATATTTTAACATTATACAACTTTGGCGTTTATCGCAAAAAAATAATAATATCTAATGCGAGGAATGGCCCGGAAATTCTTGGATTGATCGCTATAAGATTGGTTGCTAAATCACGGGGATTAAATATTTTTACAAAATCAATATTATAACTTTTAAGTAAATGGATTTTAAATTATTTCGTTTTGCGTATTTTTTGCTTAATGATATTCTATAAATGACGTTTTTGTTATGTTTTGTTTAATGCGATATATTATAAATTGTATTAATCTTTATGTTTTATTATGTGGTATTTCATTATTTTTGCTTAACATTTTCTGTTTTAATTACGTTTACAAATTTCAATCGTTTTTTGTCATACATAACGTTGTTACTTATAACGTTTGCAAGCTCTTTAAAAATCTATATTTTTTTTCATTTTACAAAATGCATATAACTCCTTTATAATTTAAACACAATTGTTTTTGTAAAATAATCTTTCACTTTGGTATAGCTATTGCTTACTAAGTACAAACAATGTAGGTTAAACGGGGTAAACAAAAGTCTTCGGCCTATTTCAAAAGTTTATATTTATTTTAAAAATGAAGATATAAGGGTGAAATAAAGTAAAATACTAAAATATATTCATAAAATAGTCAAGTTCTTATTATTTTGGTTACAAATGTTCAATATGACCAAAAATTTCGCGAAAAAGTATTATTATAGCACGCGATTAGGAATAAGTTATTACAATCAGTGACGTAAATTTTTGTTTTGGGGGTGGGGGGAGAGTGCGAATTGGTGACGTCTTATTTTAAAGCCTAGTTTAACCTACAGGTTTATTTAGCATTCATATTATGAACTTTTGTAGTCGTGTATTGAAGTTATTTTTATATTGATCAATTGAACAAATACAGTAGTCATTATATATAATTATCGATAGTTATATTATTCATATTGCCCCATTGAATCAAAATCGAACATGTTGCTAGAGGGCAAAACTTTGAATCTTCAATTACAATTTTGCTCCCTTTTGAATAGATCTGAAATCATGCCCGTGCTACTGACGAAGCTCTATAGGTGTAACAGCCGTATATAATATGACTATATAACAGCTGTAATTAGGTATCTACTTACTATATATATGTATATATTATTTAGTTATGACGAGTACTTATGTATCGGTACGACCTTATTACTGGTAAATATAAGTACCTACTGGAGCGGAATCATAATAATAATGATATAATTACTAGCTTATAATCATTAATCTGTGTCCAAAACGAATTCTTGCGGATAGATCATTATATTATTATAATATATTCCTACAGCAGCCACGGCCGTCACAGCTATATAGTCATGTATAGATGACTCGGCTGCAAGGGTAATCCAATACGCGCATTTAGTGTTGTGGGTTAGGTATGTCCGGTATACACCGATAAAGGTAACACTAAATAATATTACGAAAGCATGACCTTAAGATTGACTCTCTTTTTTTTCAATGCATAAAGGAATTATTATGATTTATACGTCACAAATGTTTGTTAAATTAAAACAGTTCATCTTTTTTGTCAATGCATGCGCAATAAAGCAATTTTGGTTTAATCGCACTCCTCTTTTTGAGATTTAATTTGAATATAAGTTAATTTCTTTTAAACATATTTGAAATGCCTGACTAGTAAAGTTGATTTATATCTTGAAAGTTGACTGCCATTTTTTAGTAGTCTACTTACGATTTTAGGACAAATTCCCATGCAATTTTATAGTATAATTTGTTAAAACTTTGATTAAAGCCAGTTTACTGGCTCTCGATCAGTCAAATTATAAGATAAAAGAAAACTCTATAAGTCAAATTTGTCAAAAAAAAATAGAAAATTCAATTTAACTCGTTCTGTAATAACTAATAACTATATTCATATTAAGTCCTTCATACAATTCAAATCCAATCGAAATAAAGCTAATATGCGTTCGAAATGTTTTGCGAGATATTAATTATTGTTGATCACAGTGTGATTATGTATATAGGTAGGTCGCAAAAACATAATAATAGAAATATCAATTATATGTGTATTGGTACTTGCGAGTCTCGGGAAAATGTATCAGACAGAGGTCAACACCGCTGGGTTCCTCGATTCGCTGTCGCTGCTACTGCCTCCTATTCCTTCTGCTTTGACAGGTATCGCTTTCGTTTAGGCCATCACCTCCACCTGTGATACATTCATTATACCTATCTATCATGTTTTCGAAAGCTGTAACTTCACATGCGCTATTGCACTAATGTCTCATCCCGTTTAGTTGCATCGTTTGACATCATAATTTATTATGTGTTGGACTTTAATATTATATTCGATAAACGTAGTCCGGAATCTATACTCTCTGCAGTATACGGTATGGAGGTAACATAGATAACATATTATATGTATATTGTATACGTAGAGCTCTGGAAATGTTGAACATTTTTTTTCATTAACATTTTCTGAAAATTTTAATTTTTTAGTATTTATCTTAACACAATTAATTTGTGAAATACAACTTTTGTGTTTCACACATATTATAACTGTTAAATTTGTATTTACACTGTAACAAGTATAATGTCAAAGTGTCAAACACATGGGCTTAAAACAATTATTTAATAATCTTCTTAAAATTATTTTTAATTAGTTTTAAAGTTGTAACATTTTTATTATTTAATTATGAATGTGAATATGCCTAAAATTAAAATATATACCTACATGTTAAATAATAAAACATATATTATTATTAATCAATTATACATAGTTGTGCTTATGGTCTTGTGTTGAGACTAAATACAATGTTATTTGTAATAACAACAACTCATAAAAAGTAGTTGGTGTATAATCGTGGTAATAACCATAGACCTTATACTCATAGACTGGCCCTATGAAAAAAAATCAGTTCCGTGCTAGAGGGAGCTGGTGGTGTTATGATAACCAGCGTACGGTATAACAATTATTGTGCATACGGTTTAAATATATTTAATATAGTGCATGACGCAAAGTATATTATTACTCTGTGGTATATTCTTAGGTATTCTTACTCTATGAAAATTGATGATCATGTTGGTACATGATTTTTCTAGTTTTGAATTTTCAATAATTTGTATGAGGTTTTATTTTATTATAGGTTTAACTCCTTATTTTAATTATTATATTATACAAAAGGTTTACAAATGCCATATTCCATTTTGTAAAAGAGGATACAATGACAAAAATTTACCAATAAAACTGCATAAGTAAATAATAAAACATTATTATTCAAAAACATGAAATTATTGATTCTTATTATTATATTATAATAATTTATAATTTCAACTGTCTTCAAAAAGATTTCCAACAGATGGAGAAATAAAAATTTTGTGGATGGACAAGTGTTCAATTTTAAATGTTTTGGTTTCTCATCGAATTTGTAGTCACTTTAAGCCACAGAATTATTTAATGAATGGTATATTAAATCCTAGTGCAGTGCCAAGTAATAATGTAGATGATATATTTAGTATAAAGTGAGGGCTATGAATTATAAATTGATGTAGGTTTATTAATAATTAAAAATATTTACGGAAATTACCATTTAATAAACACAGAAAAGTGTATTGAATTTTATCAAAATTTGACTGTTCCAATTTCAGAATCACATGTAGTTTTAGTTAGTGAACAAAGTACAAGGTCAATATTTATTTTAATATAATTATGTTTAAGATTATAATTAAATACATATTGTATAAACAATTTGTCATTTGTAATATAATTTTCAGTTTTTCTGAAATTAACCCAAAATTTGATTATCCAAGATACATTAATGATCTTAAAGTGGAGAATTTCATTACATCAAAATAAGCTAGAAAAAAATTAATATTTGAAAAAAAAACATCACAATATTGCATTTAGAAAAATAAAAAATGTAAAACTTCAAACCCAAAGGCTAAAAAAAAATCAATTCCTATGATCAATTAATTTAGACTTTGGAACAAAAAAAAATTGGTTTCTGAAAATGCTACCAATTTCTTGGAGGTAACACTATTGTAAAACTTATTGTTGTTTAAAAAATATTTTTAGATTGTTAAATTTTAAATATTGATCTTATAGTTTATTATTTATGCTTATATGTTATGAATTAATCATTCAATATTTGATATTTATTGAAAAAAATATTTTACTAAAATTTATGAAATTTTATGAGAAAAGTATTCTTTTTTTTTATAAATATTATAAATACGTTATCATATGTTAATAACTAGTATTCATATGAAAAGCAGAATAATCTAATCTTTTTTTCTAAATAATTAATTTAAGTAAAGTTAATTTTTTCAATTAATTTGTTTTGTAGTCGATGGGAAGTTAAAGTTTATGTGAAATTGTAAATAAGAAATTAAATGGTAAAAAAGGTAAATATTCAGAAGTACTGAAAAAATGTTCAATAACCATACATAGTTTTATTCTAGTAAAGCATATTATAGCTTTGTTCGAAAATAATTTACCAATGTGTTACCTCATCCTAGAACTCTTGCAAAATGGTATCAAGTAATAAATGGTGATCCAGGTTTTACTTGTGAATCATCTATCAGACTAAAATGAATGGTTAAAGAAAAAACAATTGTACTTTGTAATTTGGTAGTTGATGAGATGTCCATCAAGAACAAAATAGAATTTGATGGTAAAAATGTCCATGGATTTGTTGACATGGGCCCCTGGCGCACATACAGACTCTGATATTGTTGATCAAGCAACACATGTACTAGTATTCTTGGCTATAGGAGTCAATAACCACTGGAAATTACCTGTAGGTTATTTTTTGATAAAAGGTTTAAATTGTAATGAACGTGCAAATTTGTTAAGAACATGTTTGGAGTTGGTTTATGAAACTGATGTCAATGAACATTCAATAACTTTTGATGGGGCTCATACTAATTTAAATATGTGCATCAGATTGGGTGCTCAATTTGGGCGAAGTGATCCTACATTTTATTTTCCACATACTATGAATCTTTCACAACCTGTTTATGTATTTTTCGATCCATGTCACTTGATCAAATTAGTCTGCAACACATTAGCTGACAAACAAATTTTGTTGAACTCAAATGGTGAAAAAATTGAATGGAGTTTTATAAAAGAATTATATAATAAAGAAAACAAGAAGGACTCAAAGCTGCATCAAAGTTAACTCATAAGCACGTTTATTATTTCAACGAAAAAATGAATGTCAAACTTGCTGCGCAAGTATTAAGCACTAGTGTAAGTAATGCTTTGACATTTTGTGAATCAATAGATAGATACGCCGTTTAAAAATTCTAAACCAACAGCAGAGTTTTGTAAACTCATAAATGAAGCTTTTGATATTTTGAATTGCCGTACAAAATTTTCTAAGTCAACATATAATCAAGCTCTAAGTTTAGATACATGTAATAAGTATTTATGTTTTACTAAAAAATTTGAAGAGTATGTTAATGGCTTAACACACATTAATGGTACAAGTGTTATTAACTTGTTACAAAAAACCTAATTGGTTTGGGGTTTAAAAAATGTATTAAGTTTTTATGACTTATTGAAACAAAATAACTATAGAATAGACTATGTTTTATCATATAAATTGTCACAAGATCAAGAGGTGGTTATAATAATAATCCTTGTAAATGAAACACAATACATTGCAGGATTTGTGGCTAAAAAGGTTTCATATAAAATTAATTGTTTATTTTGTAAACAAGTTTTAAGTATAAATCAGACTTCTAATTTAATAATAACACTTAGAGATAGAAATAATTCTCTGTTCAAAGTAAGTAAGGATGTGGACTATATTTGTACTCTTTATGAAAAATGGATAAGATGCACAAAACTTAGTGATTTAATATATATGTGCTAAAAATTTCACAAACAAACTATACATTTAAATAAAGTCAGAAGTACTTATGCAGGAATGTATTCCTGAGTGAAGATATGGATGCTCACATACATGATCAAGGATTATTCACAAATCACCATGGTCAGATATTAACATTAACTATCACAACATACATCAATTTAAGACTAAAACACTTAGCAAAAGAGCAACAAAAACCAACAGTAGGAGTCCAAAAAAAACTTACCAAGTTTTCTTTTTAGAAATGAGTAAATAACATGAAGGTATAAATGCAGTTTAGTTCCCACTCAATTTTTTCGATCCCCCCCCCCCAAAGCACCGAATACAAAAGTCTAATTAAAAAATTCTCGCAAATCAGTATTTTGAAAGTTATATCTTTCCAAAATTTACGATTTTACGTATTTACGCATGCATGTGCGAAATGCTGTATACTTTGCTTTCCTATTGGATTGTCACCTCTTATTAATTAAGGTATAATATTATTATTGATGAAAAATGTTGATAAATATACCTATTTAATAACTTTCAAAAGGCAATAGTACGAATAATGTTTTATTTTCGTTTTAAATATTACTGTTTGAAGATTGGTATGTTAATAATGTGCGTACTCCAGATCACTACAGTTTTTGTTACATTTACGACAACATATCATTTTAAAATGTCATTTGTTAATTTTATTGAGTTGTATGATATATCTGAACATAAAACCAATGGCTCCGTCTCAATAAGTGTAATAGAAAAATTGCAATCGTGGAATTTGTTGGCCCGTGACGGTGTATTAAAATGTATAAATGGTCATTGTTTACAATTATACACTGATGTGAGTTTTTTAGACGGGTTTGGTTGGAGATGTAGGGCACATATAAATAAACAAAAAAACAAATTCGACTATTATCGATCGATTTACGTAGATACATTTTTTGCCATTTCAAAAACCCTCTATTCATTTATTACAGAAAGTTATTATGAATTAAGACTTACTTAGCTTTAACTTTTTAACTAGTTAGTGCCTGACTTTGGCTTATTATTTCCACTGTAGTAGAATAAATTCAAATCCTGCTAAAGGAATGGAATTTTTCAAATTTTAAATAATATGGAATCTGGTACAATGGAATACATGAAATGTTGTCAAAATAATCTAACTTTAATTTGAATTTTTCAGATTAAAAATATCTAATATTAAAAGAAAAACTATAGAATAAATATCAACAAGACCTAACAAAATTATACGGAAAGCAGTATCTGAAGCAGATTATGTAACTGTCAATGATATTTCCAACTGCGGACAATATAATATAATATTATATATAGAAAACGGAGGAAGGTTTTACAGTGTTGCCTTGTGAAGACGGGACCTTCAAATATTGTCCAAGATACTTTTATAAGCTGTACACTGTACATATGTATTGATAAGAACGGTCTTACCCTTAGCTTATTATTTTGTTACCGGAAAAACATCAAAAGATTATTAATGAAATGTGGTGATCTTTAATCGATTTACGTAATTCTCAATGAACACATAGCATTCGACCCAAAATCAACCAGAGGGGTTTTCAAAGTAGTGCACATTTGGCCAATGGTTGCAGATTCCATCTAGGACAAGCTTGGTATAGAAAGCTTAATCAAGATTTTCCATCGTTAAGAAACGAATTTAAAGCTAGGTAATATACTGATGTCAGCAAATTAATTAAATATTTTTTTGATCTACTTTTTATTTCCTCTTAAGAAGTTCTGATGTGCTTTACGAGTTAATAGAAATCGCACCAAATGGAGACGTATTAAATTTTAATGATTAAATATAATTATATCAAAATTACATTCAAGAAAATTGTTTATTTCCATCAAAGATATCCTATCAACTTTACCGAAAACTTCTAATAAACCTGAGGCATTTCATTCGCATTACAATAAAAAAAAATGTACAGCCCTCGTCGTTCAATATAGAAAATATGAAATAGTCATTTTTATTCATTATTAATTTTGTTTTATACACTTATAAGTAATAGAAAAGTTGAAAGAAATACAGTCTGAGACATATTATATAAAAATCAATGATATTTCTAGTGATATACATAATCTGAACGTCAAAAACTTGACTATATTGAAAAACATCGGCTTAAGTGTACCACCGGTGAAATAAACAGGGTCATTGGGCGATGCGCAAATGATAATCGGCCGCTGATGCGCAAACGATTTTTGATATTTTCGCACAGGTAAATGATACCCGAAGACGATGAGCAAATGATTCCAGGTCACTATTTCTACAGCCCAACATCAAAAGTGAACACTTTGTCCGGTCGGGAGAAACTTTAGATTGTAGAACGTGGACAGTATTATATACATTAAGTATATTACAGTAAAATTATAAAATTCTATAATATTATTATAAGTCCGAAGTCATAAAAAACTATATTTTAAATGTTATCTTACGATCGTATTGTCTGTCAATAATAATTTGATCAGTATATAAAAGTTCCCATATATTCATATATAATATAAAATATGTATTTGCCAAGCGCGATATCGAAATATTTAATCAAATTATTGTTTGCGTTTATTGTTGAAATGCATACATTTGCGGGTAATCCAATTGGACGAATGTGGCAATCAACTCTATAAGAGACAACAAACTATTAAATCTATGAAATAACGAATTACAAGTTTTTGAATTCTATTTATTATACATATATATTAAATGTTGACGATTTGACCTTGTAAATTAGGAAAAAAATTGATTATTTTGACTTGTTTATGTTATAAGCATTTTTATGTAATATTTGCAACATTTTTAATTTACTTTTTAATATAACTTTTTATAATATATTACAACTATATAAATCATGTATTCGTGTTTAAATCTCATTTAACTTTATAACATTATAACATATAGACTTATATTTACCACATACTTACTTTAAGTATATTGTAGAAAGTGTCTGCTTTCTGAAATCAATATTTTTACCAGCACAAAATGTCCGCATTCTACATGTTAAACAATGTACAAATAGTGACCGTTTACCGACAACCGGCAATTGTAATTTGTAAGTACATTTTATAAAATGCTTCGTTAACATTTTTTTGTATACCCACGAGTGAGTAGGCATTCATATTTATACATCTTTATATCTATACACTGTGCAAAAGTGTTCGGTAGATTTCGTGTTCAAGTCTTAGTTCACGGGGTAGAGCTCACATCGGGGAATCGTAAGTTCCTATACACGAGAGTAGCAAGAAAAAAATTACATACGTCAATTCTTACACGAATATAAAATTGAGATGTGTAAGTTTCTATACAGCAAAAAAAATTAGCTATGCTAGTTCAAGTTAGTTTAAGACACCATCAGTTTGATTATGGTGATATTTAAAAATTATTTTTTTACAACTATTAATTTATAAAATGTATTATGATATTTTTATAATTTTTTATAAGACAACTACAGTTTGATTATTATGATATTTTTATATTTTTTTAAGAGACTATCGTCAGTTTGATCACATTTATATATTTTTTTATCGTGTAGGAGCATTACATACATCATTTTTCCACCGTATAAGGACTAACTATTAGGTATATATTTTTTTACCTGTTAGGTCTCGTGTAGGAAATTAAATTCGCCCACCACATCGACATCATCATACAGAGACTTCATTATTTTGGTCCACTCAAACATTATTTATTTTTAAGTCAACGTCTAAGATACCTATCGTCGTGGTCCATCACTTTATAAAACTACGAATACCTATGTTCATATCTTATAGTATTTATATCCACCGTATAATTGATATGAGGTAGGTGTGCATACTTTCGTCAAGTCCAGCCCTTCACCACTCTTATTTTAAAAAAATATTTTTCAAGTCCTAGATCTGACTCCGATTGTAGTATGTAGAAACATTTCATAAAATGCCCCATTTGACATTTGATTTGTAATCCATATAATATACGAGTGAGTTAGGTTATTCATATTCGTACAGATTTATACCTACACGTGGTGCAACAATGTTTGGTACATTTTGTGTCCAAGCCTTAGTCGGAGTGAAGGTAGTTCCAACATTGGCACCAACTTCATTGCGGCCCAAACTCAAACATTGTTTATTTTTAAATCAATCCTAGCAAAAGGTAACTATCATCACCATCGTCTTGTAAAACTCCGAGTATTTTCATAGTTTATAATATTAATATATCCACCGTACGACCGTCATGATGTGGGTGCGCATTCTACGTCCACCAACATTATTTTTTTTTTATTTTTCTTGTCCAGACCCACCTCCGATTGTAATGTGTAGGCGTATTTCATAAAATGCCACATTTGACATTTTATTCGTGACCCATATACGACCTACCTATACGAGTGAGTAGATAATATTCATATTTATAAAGTTGTCAGCTGCAGGAGCAGTATACTCTTTCAATCGTGACTCACTGACGTGTGTACGTCAAATGTATGCTGGTTTTTGTTTTTTTTTTTTGTTGTGCACATATTATTATTACCTATTTTTTTTTTTTTTATACTTTTACTCGGTCCGAGCACCTAAATTTAATTAACGCGATGTTCATTTCACATAATAATAATTATACTTGACCCTAATGCGAGCCCGTCGGTAGGTACGATATTATATTATGTACACGTCCGACACGAAACCGTGTGTATTAGCTTAATGATACTCATTCGTCTGACACCGCCGCGACGACCCTTACGCCGAGCATGAAATATTGCCCGGTGGGGGAAGTGTTGGGTTGCTCGCACGCGCCCACACACATGTGTCACAATAATATAATATATTATGCGCTCGCAGTGACGGTTACCACTATCGTCCAGCGAGTTGCCACCGCCGAGTATTGGATTACCGTTCGTAAATTAAAAACAAACATTTTTGATAACGGTAAAAGTTTAATGTAATATAGTAATAATAATAATAATAATAATAATAATAATAATAATAATAATAATAATAATAATAATGATAATAATGATAATAATAACCTTAGTATATGTAAATATTTATTATGTTTAATTAAATGGCATGAAAACGATTTTAATTTTTTTTTCTGCATACCTACGCGGCGCCCGGAACCGCGGCGTGGTATACCTACAACAGGTATTATATTATAATATAATAACGTTCGACATGGCTATAAATCTACAAAAGGACAAAATCCACATTATAACTATATTATCATAGTAACTAGTTATAATAATAATTAATAATAATGAAGATGAAATAAAAATACATAAGTACTTAATAATAACTAAAATAAAGATTTTTTTACAATGGTTTAGCTTTAATAAATGAATAAAAAATAATAATAATAACATTAAAAAGAAAAATAGTTTTTTTTTAAGTCCTAACAGCTAAGTTATAAAAAAAAACACTTATTGCTAATCACATTTTGTTAAATTTGATTTTGAATAATATTAAATACTATATATGTATAAAACAAAAATAATGATAACAAATAAAAAAATACGTTTTGTTTAATCAGGAAAAAACGAGATTTCGATTGTTTTAATGGTACAATCAAATCGAATGAATGTACGCATAGTCAATATATTATATTATAATTATTCTAAGAGTCGACGAAAAAAACAAACCAAAATGCAGTTAGGTATATTATGTACAGTTAAATTAGTTAAGTAGTAATCCAGGTGAATTTTATTATCATTGTCGAAGCAGATAATTTGATCATAGGGCCATGACATGTACAACTAACGTGCAAATGTTTTATTATGTGTACTGCGAAAAATATAATTACGCGACTGAACAATGTCCGTCTAATAACAGTGGCGAACGTTAGGTGCACGCCACTGGGACAATCGAAAGACTTGACCTGCAGTTGAAAATTACATATATTTTTTTTCAGCTTACCGGGCGAATTGTAAAAGTATTGCAAAACGAATTTGGACGGACTACCTATTTGTAGACACTTAAATAAAATAACTTCTTGGACGTTTTGGTAACAACAAATATTGCAAAATCCGAATTTCAACGAGTAAATTTTCAAAACGCTATTTGGAAAGTAGGTACTTCAGTACACGAGTACATATTTTGCTGATACTTTGTCAAATGTTTGCACAGAGTGAAAAACACAAAACTTCATATAATGTTATTTCCAATAATCTCGTAAACATATTATTATACTGACACGGTCGTTTAACGCTGGTTTTCATCTCGAAACATTTAGCAATTTTTACTCGGAAAATTGCTATACGAGTATTGGCGAATTATTAAATTGGTCATTAGTTTGTGCTTGCGTGTCAGTGCGTGCTGGCGTGTGCAATAATAGGGACGTACATAATATTATTATTAATTTACTGCGTTCGATACAGTGCGAATCATCGCCGACCCGAACACATATTATTGTACAATCGTTACGCTATAATATAATATAAGAGCTATATTTAAATGCAATACGCCTAAAACTATCATTACGTCTATGTGCCAGGGGCGTGCTCAAGGGGAGGGGGAAGGGTTTCATGGTGTTTGACCTACTCCCCTCCCCACCCCCATTGATCGGTAACTGCAGATGGGTAAAATTCACGATGTGATGTCATTTTCTAATATCTGGACAGATTATATTGTGAAAACTATCCCTTTAAAAATTGATATGACGACTGCACAGCGTGTGCAACACGTCCCAATTGTATGCGAAAATATAGTATCCATCCCCTCCCCCCTTTGGAATATTCCTGAGCACGCCTCTGCCGTATAAGCTAATATTATTGTGGTATATACCTAGGTATCGTAAGTGAAATACGGAGGAGGAAAAAATGTCATCGAAGAGATCCGAAATAGTCCGTGCGGGGTCTTATATAATAGGGTGGCAACCCGGGTAACTCGTGGTTATAGCCGATGTTAAAAAAGGAATAACGGATTGAGAACTCCGAGTAAATGACGACGGTTCAAGTGTCGCTGAGAGAGAGGTATTTTTTTCCGTCGTACGAACAACATTTCGGGTTTTGAAAAAGTGCAACTCCCGCGTGTTATTGTGGTGTTTATGATACATAAATCGGTTTGCTTCAATGCGACAACCATCTCAGGCTGCAGTTGCAAATACTATTATTGTGAGGGAAAAAAATGAAAAATCTCCAAACAACGTGTATATTGTTTAATATAAAATAAAGCTCTGTACTGCTGGTAAGACAGAATTAAATCTTCCGGAAAAACAAACGAATAAACAACAATTTTAACTTTAAAAAAAAATTGGCTATTTTTACATCCAAATGGAAATCAATATTAAAATATGTTTATAAAGTATGCCGTCTGTGCTACATTGTAATGTTTTTTTCCGGCTCAGATAAGATACCGATGACGACGTTTATCTTGGGCCTACCACATGTCAGAATTCGAATTTTTGGATGGAAAAACTGTTGTTGGATTGCACATCGTCGAATGAATTTGGATACACGGGGACGATGGCGTGAGATGGTGATGCCGAAAAATAATAAACCGACGTGTAAGCAGCGGACACGGGACGACGTCTGGAGATCGAACACGCAAATGTGGCTGATAATAATCATATGCAACCCCGCGAAATTCGAAATGGTTTTTCGAGAACACGACAGACGGTATATTATAAAAACGACAAAGTGTCGCGCGAAATCATGACGTTTAAGCGACGTAATTTTGGCGATGAGATCATCTGATGATTTGTATATTAGTATATACAGAGCGGTTTAAAGAGAGTATACTACCGTTGGGCAACGACAATTTTTTTTTTGAAAATCGTTGAAGTCTCGCTCATTGACAACGTGCGAGGCATATAAGCTCTGTTAAGTTGTTAAAGGCTTGTAGTTTTGGTAGAGGAACACCACGACGTGCGAGTGTAATAATAAATTTGAACGATTTTTGAAATGTGTTATGGGAAAATAAAACGTTTATATACATCATAAAATGTATTGTGCTATTAAGAGTGGTTTTCTTGTTTATACACCTACGTAATGTTTGTCGACGTGAAAAATAATTTTCTAGTTAAATATCGTTGTGGACGATTTGTGATCGACAGCTTACGAAACGTCAGTTCCGAAACATTGACGTCGTTTTCCGAAAATCCTACGTGTGGAAAACACGACTCATGGTAGCGAGGGTGTCGGTTGAAGGGTGTAACGAGGAAATCCGCAACATTAGTACCGAAGTCTAAAAACTTCACTGTCAAAATCAACACTCGACAAAAATAATGACGATCGGTGTACGGTTCGTCGACGAGTACGTTCGAAGGAAATAAAGTCGGTGCTGAAAAGAACGTGCTTGCGCGTAGGAGATGGGGTTTCCCGCGACGTCCGGACACCGATTGGCCCTTACACAAGTCCCAAAGACTTTAGACACGGACCCGTTCGCACCATGACTTTAAACTGTTAGGTAGGTATTATTATCATTGCCGTCGTCGTCGTGCGCGATAGTAATATATTGCAGCCGACGACACGCGCGAGCGTCCGGATCGTATTTACATATAATCGCGACTGTGACGTTTGAACACGTTTTACAATTATTATTATTATAATATTTAATATCATACTCACCCTGGGTACTTATAATGCACTGTTTACGAGTGGGCACCGTCTTCGGACCGCCACAGACCAGCCGAGCAATAAAAGAATTATGGAAAAAAAATGTACAAGTTCATTATGACGGTATAATAATATTATTATTATTACCACCTACGTGTAAGTAAGTAATAGCACTACCTACTCTATCATACCATATTATAATTATACTACTGCTAAATAAGAAAAGAAAGAAAAATATAATATATAATAATATGTAAAACATAATAATAATTATTTTTATATAATACGATCGTTACGACTATTTTAATGTATACAGTATACACGTTGTACAGGTATATTGTGGAAACGCGTTATTATTATTGCATGGCGCAACAACGAGGAAAATCAAAAATCAAAATGTGCGACATTACACTGGTATTATAGTACGATAGTCGTGGTAAACTTAGAAAAAATGTCTGCTGTCGAGATAATATTTGCAAAAATTTTGTTGTTTCCGATTTAATATGTCCCTCTAGACGTTATGCCGTTTCATGTGCAGCGACAGGTGGTCGGACCGGGAGAACGCGCGGTCGCACAGCCGGCACTTGAACGGCCGGTCACCGGTGTGCTTGCGGAAGTGCCGGGTCAGCTCGTCGGACCGGGCGAACTTCCAACCGCACCCGTTCCAATAGCACTGGTACGGCTTTTCGCCCGTGTGTGTGCGTAGATGCGCCTTGAGGTGCGAGCTCTTGGTATACGTCTTACCGCATCCCGGGTGACCGCAAGAGTGGTTGGCCGACGTCTTTTTGGCACGTTGCGGCCGCCGGTCGCCGACGCCGCCCGTCCGTCTCGACGACCGTTGGCCACCGGTGGTCGGCTTTGTAGCCACCGTCGCTGCGGCCAATTTTACGCCGTCTTCGGGCGGCGAAGACGGAGGCGTCATCATGGCCGCCGTGTACGCTGCGGACACGGCGGCTGCGGTCGCCGCAGCAGCCGCTGCTGTGGCCGGCTGTTTGTGCGGACGACCGACGACCGGCGTGGCCGCGTTGGTCGCCGACAAGAGCGTTGGGGCCGGTGTCGCTGTCGTCGTCGTGGTCGTCGAGGCGCCCATCAGCTGGCGCGCCAAGAATGTCGATTCCGCGATCGCGTTTCCGCCGTCGCTGTCGTCCGGTGGGCTGGCCGGCGGCGATATCTGTTGCTGTTGTTGTTGTTGTTGCTGCTGTTGGAGTTGCTGCAGTTGTAGCTGTAGTTGTTGCTGCTGTAGCTGGAGGAGGTGATGGTTGTGCTGCTGCTGTTGCTGATGCTGTTGCTGGACATCCATCACTTGACTGCAGTCGCCGCCAGGTCCGGGCGAGTAAATATACATCACACCGTTGTAATCGGCAGGATTGTAATCGGACAACCTGCGAACAACAACGACAATGGTGTTATTGATAACTTTTTTTAATTAACGTCTTCAAATTAAACAACAATATATATGATGAACAGATCGACAGACGATATAAAGTAACACAATATCAGTGGCGTAATTATGGTGTGAGGGGGTGGGATAAATCCCTTCCGGAGTCTATTTTTAAAGTTATAATGTATAATTTAACTCAGCAGATTTGCTTCAGTTCTAAAGTCGGCTCTTCAAGCTCTCACAGAGTGTGATGCTAATATTTTGTACATTTGCCTGTCTCTACCACCACACCCGAGAGGATGTTTTCTACTCTAAAAAAGAATTACGACATACTAAAAAAATGCCCTTTCTGAAGAATAAAAAAAAAAAAACGATAAAATCGTATACATTTTGTTTAAATCAGGGATTGTAAATGTTATAGTAGCATTATGATTATATGTTATAACGTTATATATGACAAAACACGATAGAAATTTGTAAACGAATCACAACGGAAAACGGTAAATAAAAATAATTAAATACCACAAAATAAAACATACGATTAACAAAATGTATAATATGTAATTAAACAAAAAATAACGAAAAACGAAATCATTTAAAATCCATTTACTTAAAATTTATAATATTGGTTTCGTAGAATTATTTATTCCACCCGATTTAGAGATCAATCTTAGTGATCAATCCAATAATTTATTATATTCCGTATCCAGGCCATTCAACGCATTACTGCATTAGATATAATTCTTGACGATAAACAATAAACGTAAAAGTTGTAGGTATAACGTTTTACTTCTAAATAACGATAAACCCAAAAATTGTGTAACGTTTAGATTGTAAATAACGTCAAAAGGGCGCAGGGTACAGACACGACTTTTGACAATTTTATATTAAACAACAAATAATAATATATACCGTACAAGTACGGAATAGTAATGATTGATTATATTACTTATCGTTATAAACCGTTTATCAGTATGTAAACGAATTAGGTACAATAACTTTCTAATAACAATGTACAATATCATGTTAGAGAACACAATATAATAATATATAACAATATGCCGAGACGCAGAACGATTGTACTTGTATTGTTTGTATAGTGCACACGCGTCGACGACAAGTCTGTAATTATTATTAAGCTCCACGACTTATCGAAAAGCGTAGGCATAGGTATAACGACGATATGGCGTTTTCCGATTTGCATGCGGTTGGCATATATATATAGGAACCTAGTATGATATTATGATCCCTAATTATTATAACAACTATCATTATGCGATTATTATATTATGCACCTTTATGCATCTCAACACGTTTCGTATCGTACAGGTACATTATTATTGCAGTGTGCAATGGTTATTATGCAAGCTTCGTTTGCTCATACAAACACGATAACATATAATAAATAATGTGGACGACGATAGCTGCAGTTATCTAATTGTTATGTAGGTAGGTACACAAAATTATACAGGGTGATTAACCAATTATGCTGACCCCCCAATTTTCATTTAATAATCGATTTTTTCAAACTCTGATTTTTTCAAGTCTTAAATATACATGAAGACCATATTTTAAAATTCTTGAGATTTTTGTACTACTTAAGGAGTGCCCCGTAAAGATTCAAACTTCTGTTTTTCAAATGAGAACCCCACCCTTTTTAACTGTAAATTACTAAACGAATAATTTTTCTGAAAACTTCGACGTTATATTATATATTTTGTCATATTCAGTAGCTGCGACTCTAAGCGAAATGAAATAAGATATCACATCGACTACTTTATAGATATTGTTATGTTTTATAATATATATATTGTTAAATAAATTACATATACTGTACGCTCGCGAATGACAGCTTTCGTTTTTCGCTCTACCTAGCGTGAAAACTGCCATCGAAACTCGATTTTGTGGCGGCAACTATATCGTATTTCGCGCTGGAAACAGGGTCACGAGATCTAAAAATTATAGAAAAAAGAAGGGGACTCAAAGTTCATACATTTTACAACTATATCAATAGGCACCTCACGGTAGTTTTTAAGAGTGAAACATTGTGTTCATTAGAAGAGACATATTTTATATATTAATTATTGACCAACTATAATTAATTATTGACCCATTATGAAAATGTTAATATTTTCAAAAACTGTATATAAAATTGTAAATGTTTGTCATAATATACGGAAATATGTTAGATAAGTTTATTCATTTTTCGTGTCAAGTGCACGTGTAACCATTGCACTTGTATAAATTTGGACTTGCAATACAATTAGTATATGTCGTAGAATAAAATCACGAAAGCGATAATCCATTTTATGCATCAATCACGGCCGTAAGTATAAATAATTA
Source organism: Neotoxoptera formosana (assembly GCA_022818045.1). Taxonomy (NCBI): domain Eukaryota; kingdom Metazoa; phylum Arthropoda; class Insecta; order Hemiptera; family Aphididae; genus Neotoxoptera; species Neotoxoptera formosana. The sequence goes on along the minus strand of CM040630.1, from coordinate 45,373,695 downwards.
TAATTATTTAAACAGACATACAGCAGCACTCCATATTTCACTGATTATTTATGTTTTGTGATTGATTGCAAATTTTAATCCTGTTCCACTAAAAATCAAAAAAAAAAAAATTCCAATGCTTCTTAACCTCCGACCGTACGGTTATTATTGATATAGGTAATAACTAATAAAAAGTAATAACAATACAATACAATACTGTTACTATTTGCCGTGGCCACCTGTTTATGATTCCGAGTCAATAGGCAGTAAATACTGCGACGGAAAACGATAAGAAGTAATAATATATTTATGATGTAAATATCTCGATTGTTTGTAGGTATATAATAAACGTTAATATGTTATTTTATTTTGTCACTATAAAGTAGTTTCAGACAAACAAATTCAACAAACTATGTAATAAACTAATATTATTATATAACAACATTTCCTATATAGGCTATAATACGCCGTTACTTAAAAACAAATGCTCGTCGTTAAAAAATTAAACCCACGATGTCAAAATTTCACCAATGTGCTACTTATTATTACTTATTCCCTTATTCAGTATAAGGTTTATGTGATCAAATTTCCTAACATATGCTAAATGTTTAGCCGTTGACAAAGTGTGACGATCAATTCACTCGTCAATGACTTGGACAGATTTTTTTAAAATTTAAAACATTATTATAATTTACAAATGCGTTGAAAATTAGTAATTCAAAAGTTCTTTATTTTCTTTATAAATGAGTTTTTAAAGACTTTTGAAAAATACTCCTTTTTTCCGACATTGATGTTGATACCTACCACAATAACACGCGTAACCGGCCACTGAACGCAATCAAATACATACAATCTTTCTACTTAACATATAATATACAATAATTATATAGAAACCGGTTACAATAATATATTATTATATATTCTTAAAAAACTGAAATCTGTCAGTGCATTTAGATCGCAGTGTGTACATAATGTTTATTAATGTAATCGAAAGCGTTTCCGCGACGAGCTTAGTTTTTTCCAAAATTAAAAAAATAAACTGTCCGCATACAGTTTCTGCAATTCTCGATAACTGATACGCACAGTGACTTGGAATTTCACAGCGGGAAAATAAATCAGTGAATAATTTTAGAGCGATTAATATTTTTTTAAGACCATACTATGATGTATGATATCATAACATTATTACACTGGAATAATATTATTGTTTATTATAATAAATTGCGTTAAAATAATAATAATAATAATAATAATAATAATAATACTTAATACATTTTGTTTTTTTAACACTACTCAAGCAGCAATTTATCCTCTTATATTAATATCCTGTCGTTATGCTATTTGGAAGTGACTAAAATACGTTTGCCGCAAACAGGTTTTCGGTCATTTAGGGCAACACGGATTTGTAATTAGTTCGGTATCTATCGTGAGTATGATATGTATTTTAGAATTTCGCCGAAGGTTAGAACGGAATAGTAGCAAATTAATATTATTACAACTGATGATGTTTTAATATTGCATTTAATGACGTCTCTCTCTCTCTCTCTCTCTCTCGCTTTATACGGACCACATTATAACACTATACATCAATGCAAATGTATTAATATTCGGATAGCGTTATTATATATTTTATTCACATTTAAATTTTAAAAACATTAAAAATAGTACCACGCGACTTATATGAAAATATGAAGTATGCATTTACCATTTTTGGTCATATGACATCATAAATCATGTACAATATAATGTTTTCATTTTTTATCGTTATAAAATATGGATCTATACGCGACATGGGTCGTATTCAAACGATCGTAAATAATAAATACTTAGCATGCAAAATTATTAAGTTGTATAATAGAATGTAGGTATAATATATAAATACGGGGTTATCCATTTAACGCAAGGCACTATCATTATTTCAGAAAACAATAACGTTTTTGAAAATATTTATTTTACATAACAATGTTGTTACAAAACTATATTTTTGAAAAATTATATTTTTTACTTTTTTTATTGTTTTTGTTTTTACTTTTTTTTAATGACAACATACATTTCATATTCCAAATTAGAATAATATTCAAAGTATTTCGGGCTAAAAATTTAAAATTTGGGCAAGCAGTTTATTAGTTATAAATATTTAAAGTTTAGGTGAGCGAAGTAATATTTTTCGGGATACCCAGTACACTCATCTAAACTTTAAATACTTACAAACTCATAAAATGCTCGTCCAAAATACTCAAAAACATATGAAAAAAAAAAAACGTTAATAATTTTTTAAGTTTATTACGTTAAATGGATAACCTGCTGGTAATTTATACAAAACAAAGACAATTAATCGATAATCGATTAATGTTATTCATTTTACGTGTAATATACTTACGAGTTATTATATTACCTTGATTTATAATTAAAATGTTTTGGTTAATAATTGAAAACTGTTTGGGTTGTTATTCCTTTTGTTTTAGTTAAAACGTTTGAAAACGAAAAAACAAATTCAAATCATTTCAGATGGGTTTTGATCGAAACTGTTTATAACCTTCGAAGTTTAAAATATAACGAACAGCATAAATAATTCATGTAGGTACATCTATATACCTACGTATGTTGTGTGGTCATTATGAATGACCCATGTTCGAACGCACACAAACATATAATATTGAAAATAAAAATATAACTAAAGTGTGTAATAGGTACTACCTAAAAAAACAACAAGACGGGGTCGAATAATTGTTTGAAAGTAAAAACTCGACTGTGCATTTTGTCGGGCACACATGACAATTTTTTTCCCTCCGATAGAAAGCGACTTTGAATTCGATTGACAAGGTTCGCACGAACGTCCAAACTCATTTACCCACAAGACATAATATATTATATTATAATAGTATATTACTCTGAATACCTGCTCTCAAGGGAGACACTTTAAATCTTTGACATAACTTGATAACTACAATATAACATTTCAACTTTCGTTTCAAAAGACAATAATAAAAAATTAAAATTGACTTTCTAATTCAATTTTCAATTAATCAAAATAATTGGTTACCGTTGATAAAAGATTATAATCCATATTATATAATATTTTAATAATAGTCAAATAGTATGGACTATATAATGCGATAATGCGCGTATATCTATATAACCTATTTATATTATTTATTTTTATATTTAAAATCGATTTAAAAAATCGTCGTGAATGTTCGGGACAATTCGAAAAAAAGAGGGGCGCGGTTTTTTAAATTCGAGACAATCCTTGCCAAAATGTGGGACGGATGTGTTAGGTATCGTTATAACGATGTCGCTTTAATCGCTACAACATAGATAACGGATAGGCCTTCAGATAATGATGATATCAATGGATAAGCCAAGAGTATGTCAATAAGGATGGCGTTTCCGAACAAGAAAGAAAGAAGAAATTTAAAAATTGAGAATCTTCCATTCTATTAAGCAAAGTAAAAATATTTTTCTTCCATTATGTTATTGTATTATAATTTCATGGAGTATAAAATTACTTTCCGAGTGAGACGGACAATTCGGGTATGTTCGATGAGGACTATATAGACTACTTCACACTGCACCGAGTTTTCCAAAAAAAAATGTCTGAGCTGTGATTAGCTGAAACTAGGAGTCTGCAGTAAGCGGTATACTATACAATGTTACCATACCATATAGTATATTTCACATACCAGAGAGTAGAATGGTATATAATATGTTATTCTAGTTTCCGCTTACCATTTAAATATATCAATACAAACACATTTAAATTTACCGTAAATCAATAAATGATTGAGTTAATGACCGGAAATCACTGTCCACGTTATCAAGGTGCAGTGTGAAGTCGGCGTATGTCCTATTCATTATTTACTATCAGTGGACGACTATGGTATAGACCGTAATATCGTAATATGTACTGTGTTCGTGGTATAAGCATCTGTGTCGGATTGCAAGACACAACGATATACAATGCAGTCGCGTTTCTTATTCGCTTTTGGTTTCCGTCATCTCCTACGTATAGGTACACCAAATCAGCACTGTGTACGATTTTAATCAGATATATAATATAATATCATTATTTATTATGCATTAGGTACGAGTCGGATTCGATTAGACGATTTGCCGAGTCATTCGAAACGCCATTACACCGCCGCGGAGTGGGCCTCGTAAGTTGCACAAACGTATAATAATAATAATAATAATAATATAGTAACACGTCATATTATTCGTATAATACCTACGTCGAAATGTATATCACAGACACACGCGGATACCCATATATATGTATAATAATAATAATAATATAATACCTACTCGATCGAGTGATATGGTTTCAACCGGTTCAGTTGTGTGACGCAACGCGACAATGATATAATAATAAGAACAGCTCAATAAAAATGTGTCCTAGTCGTGACGACAATGCATGTATAATATTATGTTGCTGCCGCAGCGGTATAGTGTGTGATCGTAATAATAATATTGTTGCGTCTGCTGGTCGAAATTCGAAACATTAATTGTATATAATTAAAAGTTATAATATGGTGGTTGGTGAGTAGTAACTACTCGTAAGTAACAGCAAATCTTTATTATCTCGTTATTTTATTTATTCCCCCCCCCCCCCCATAGATAATGTAGAACCTTCCTGGACCGTTCCGGAATGATAAGCCACGGGGTAATATTATTTTTATTTCAAAGTCATCGTGCATATGGTTGCAAATGATTACTACATATAGATAAATTATGTTTCTTTTTCTTAAATAGTTTATTATGTCGTATATTAGTGATAAGTGTGAATAGTTACTGGTAACGGTGGTATCGATGGGATATTTACCGACGTTTTGGAAACGCCATCCCGTGGGTATTTATTACAGCAATGGCCTATCCATTCAACATTAACCTGGTTTTTCCTCTCGCCAGCCCGTCCGCACGATTGCGAACAGCTCTGAACACACATTTTCCAGTGAAACCGTATGGTTTGTATAATAGATCAGTGTAGGGTTGTAGCTCGCAAAAGAACATTCGAAATTGTTATCGATAATTAGATCAAAGAAAAAAAATTGTCTACCTACGTAATCAAAAATATTATATAAGATTTACAATATGGCCGTGCAGTTAAATACTTATATAATACGTTCAATTTTTATACCAAGTAGTGATCGCTTGATCATTTTGCATTATAAAATATGCAAAATGCTTAAAATTGTCTCAAACGTGTGAAACAATCAGGAACAATACAGTTGCAGGTACATTCACCACAAATACAGATTACATTTAAAGGTAAACGAGAAGGAAAAGATAATATATGTAATTAGTTTCAAAGTGTACAGTGAATTATAAGTTGTGTATAATAAAATATTTAAGTGTATAGGTAAGTGATTTTCAACATGGATATTATAATGTGTGGTGGCGGCGGTGTAAAATGAAAAAGCATGTAATAATATTAAACTGGAGTATTATAGGTATTGTCGGTTTGTTCCAAGGTTTAACAAAGTGTATGTTGTGCACGACGCAGAGAGAACAATATTTACAATTTTATCATTTGTTTATTGATATGTTTACATATAGTTTAGCATCGATATAATTTTTATTAATCGAATCTTATCGAAATATTTATTGTTGTGTTCTGTTGCGGTTGTCGTTTCAAATGTATGGACGTATGGTTAACAGTATTAACAAAAAACAATACCTACACTAACAAATCAAAAATCATTAGATAAATTAAAACGATAAAAAATAAATTGAAACGAATTCACGTCGACGCCACAGTTTCGGCAGCTGATTCCTGTTGTACGCCCAAACATACTCGGGCTTTAAGGATTTTCCTTCGAAAATGCATGCCATAGATGAGTGTTAAGTCTGAACTTTCACTCACTCATAAATGTATTTATTGTAAAATACTATAGTCCCTCATCTCAAAAAAATTAATTATTTTATAGTTTTGTCACTGGTGTAGTGGGTAGGTATAGTGATTTAAGATAGCGTTAAAAAGTGTTAAGTTAGTTGAATTTTAGTAAACTATTTTTAAAAACATATATTATGCAATGGGTACAATATTATGAGTGACCTGAGTAATTGTAATGATATAAATATTAAATCTTTAAGTCCATTGTTGTGATATAAATATTAAATCTTTAAGTCCACTGTTGTGATATAAATACATAGGTTTAAATTTAAGATTTAAGTAGGTGTAGAACGAGTAAATACAATAATTTTTGAAATTTTTAACGAATCACTGTAAACAATTATAATAATAAAATGAAAATTGCTGCAAAATACACCGTCTCATGGACTTAGAACTTAATACCTCTTAATATAACTTTGTACAATAAACAAAAAATACATCATATTAAAAAAAAATCTTTCTATACCTACCCATTAATTTCCCATTTTTCTTCCGTTTTAAATGCATTTATTGCTAAAGACACTCTGCTGAGTCTATTTTTGTTTAATATTTCCACACTAAATATCTTCAATACCTGCAGTTTTTTTAATTACTCCATTATCCAATAAAGATTTGTACAAAGACTTTTTAGAACGACAACATTTTTTAATTTCATATTCCGAAACAGAATATTATTTGGAGTATTTCGACGTTTAAAAATTAAATTTCGTGTAATCAATTAATATTATTTACAACCTCTATAATAAGTATTTAAAGTTTAGATAAGTGGAACGTAGTGTACAAACATTTTTCAGAGTATACCTACCGCTGTGCCACTCCACTACGCTCATCAGCAAAACTTAAAATACTTATAACTCATGAGTTAAACTAGTCAAAAACGTTTTTGAAATGATGAGTGTTTGTTAATGATCTAATCATCAAGTAGCTGATGTACCTACGCCGCACGTGGACCTGTGTTTCCATTATAAAACTCGGAGTTAACATATTAAACGGTTATGTAAAACCGGAAAAATTGTGCAAGTAAAAAAACTACTCTAAATAGTATATAATATAGGTATTAGGTACCTATACGTTTAAATTATACGAGCGTAATTTTATAATATTGGTATGAACGTGACAACAGTCCACGGACACGTCGCGGTCAATATATAAATAATAATATATTATGCGCACACTTGCACTCGCACTTGCACACGTATTTGCATGACGTGTTAAAAAAGACGTCCGTTCGATAATAATAATAATAAAATCTGTTCTAGAAAACTCGTCGGCGCGTTGTCGTCTGGCAAAAACGAAACTTCCTACTTGCGCTGACGTTTTCCGCAATATTTCCACACAATATTTTAAATTAGGGTGGGTAGAGGACTTAATGAAAATGTCCACGAGGGCAATGCAATGGGGGTTTTTTTACCAGTTAATACACAGTCGAAAACTTTTCTTTTCAAGACATAACTGCAATTATTTGGTTTGTGAATTTGCAAATCAAACATAATATATTATTTCTATGGATTTATCAAATATGAATTAAAGCAGCGAAGACAATACGCGAATAAAAAAGATCGAATCAGCCGAGTTTAATAGCACTTAAATTAAAATTCTTGTATTAAATAACAGTTTGTTCTTAACAATTTGTTTTATGCTGTCCTTGTATTTATAACAATTTTCCCCTTCCCAGAATTTCGATCCTATAATTGCAGCTCCATATGCGAGTGGATGGCCGGAAAACTTTATGATATACAATAGAAAACTATGAGAGCGTGTAACATTTTTCAGCACTTAAAATGCCCTTATCCAAGTACGAAAATTGACAATCAACAAATTGTAATCAACGTTTTTGTACTTGTTGTTATTTCAGAAATAATCAACACAAAACTCGGATCTAATCCACTATTTATGTTTCTTTAGGTACACACAGTTTAAATTGTCTTGACATTACATTTTTCTGTATCAAATCGAACCACTACAGAACAACTTTTCGGTTAATTTATAAATGAATACATCTGTCCTGTTCAATTTATACATTCATAATATGCAATCCTATGTACACATTCCTCATTTAACTATTCGTTCGCGGATTTTGTGTTTTTTTTCGTAATAAGTAAATACCTATTATAGGTATTCGTAGGTACACACATAATGTGTTTAAAGTAAATATATTAACTTTGCGGGCATAGGTAAACACATATTGGTATGTGAGTCGTGTGAATAATACGAGTTGTATAATATTTATTTCGCAACTCACGCGATTCGCATATAATATTATAATAATATATATCGTGTACGATATTCGATTTAATTAATTTTTCCAAACACCTCTCCCCCGGCAATGGTTGTCGATGTCTAATGTCAAGGTCGGTAGGAACAAAACAAAATAAAAAAATAAGTAAATAAAAAATGATCTAGATCCTTATAGAACCTGTGCTACCGACAGCGGCGGCGGAGGTGGTGGAGGCGGCGATCTATGCGGCTTGATATTATTATAACATTATATTATTACGATTATCATTATTGTTGTTGTTGTTACTTGGAACTGGCGACGGAGGATAATATATTTTATTATCATATATATATTATATATATATGCCTTAACCTCATATTATTTGCTACAATATATCCTGTTGGCAAACTGAATACCTAAACAACGTTCCTTACTACTCTGTATTTACGAGCGTAAAAAATAATTTAAAAAAAAAAATCCAAAACAGTCTTGCTCTTAATAATGTGGGTATTTTATTTACGAACAAAGAAAACAGCCATATTTCATACAATTCAGTGATTTCAGCGACCAGTGCGACGCAAATACCGCGAAATCATAATAATATTAACATTTATGGTACCGTCTATTACGACCACTGTATGCACGTTTTATATAATAAAAATAATAATAATATGTATAGGTACAACAATATCTAACCTAACGCTGCATACAATATTATAAAATAAGTGATAAACGCACCGTCAGCCACCTCGCCGTCGTGTATGTTTTTTTGCCAACGGCGAAATGTGTTACCTTTATATTATATCATTTTCGATAATTATTATTAATCGTCAAATAACCTAACCTAACCTTACTTAGGTACGGTATTTGAAAATGTAATGATGTCGACTGTAACAAAATACCACACGCAAGCCGAATAAATTATTGTTTAATCACCAAATGAACTCGGTTTGAAGACCATTTTATAGGTAGGACTATAATAATATATACCTAGGAACGAAATATTCAATATTGGTACTTTTAAATATGGATAATATAATATTTATTCGTTTCAGAACCAGCGAGCGAATATTTCATTACCTACACTATATTCAAGAGAGGCGGTTGGACGAGTTAATTTTAAACCATTTTTCATAATTTTAGTTAGTACGCGTACCACTATAATGTATGTGGAAAGCTCAAGGTGGTATGTGGAGGAGACCTCGCTTTAAAAAAAAAGAAATGGCGAAGTTATGGCACAGAACTTATACAAATCAAATAATAAAAATTATATTGACTAAAATAATATGGATAATAATTGTACATAGTGTGTCATTATTTAACGCCAAATCAGAAGACAACAGTGATCACTTACTTAAGACGGTCTTATTTTAAACCAATTTTGGTCCATAGTGGTGACTAAAACTTTTAGAGAATCTACCTCTGCTGGTTGGAAACCGACAGCATAAAATATAAATATCAACTCGAATGAAGATTTTTTCGATTTTTTTTGCGTGCCAAACGAACACTTAATAGTAAAAACATTATTAAAACAGACGCAATAATAATTATAATATTTACTAGAGTGTCGCATGTCATCCATTCGATAGTAAACACACTAACACAAAATATATACATAACATTAAACACACAGATACATTCGTACGTTAATTAAAATGTTATTTCGACGACTGGTTTTCCGAAATCCGTGCTGCAGGAATATATTATCTTGTTAAAAGCGCGTGTGACGAGGATGTTTTAATTTATAATTACTATTTTTATTTTCACCATCGCCCCGGGACTACGTGACGTAGGTTCCACTCGAAAATTGATTTGAGATTAAAATAACTCAACAGTCATCGCAGATTTTACCAATACCATACACTACCGTAAATATGTATGATAATAATATTTTAGTATATATTTCTAATAGAGAATTTTTTAAAAAAATGTCTAAAATATTTATCTAATAACCATTCTCAAAAAGTCCAAGTGTATCTAAAGTTTACACAAGTTGAGTATTATAAATAACGCTTCCTGCAGTAACCGGTGCTAACTGCTAACTAGTGCATAACGATCGTTTTGAAGTTCCATGAACCAAAAAGATGTTCTTCAAAGCTTAGCTTTAATATAGGTACCTATTGAAAATATGTCAAAAATTAAACTTCGACGAATCAAATTCGGTTTGTATGGAATTAAAGTTAAGAAAAAAATGACTTAACAATAATTATTTTCATCGTTCTCTTCTATAAGTATAAATGTCTTCTTTGAGACACGTGTTTTGTACTGATGTCTAATTTTTTCGTTTTGATTCAATGTTTGTTTTTCAGCTTGAAATAGTGTGAGGCTTATCTTTTGTTTACCTATCGTTACATTTTCATACAGCTCTACCATCCTACAAATTTTTGTATGTAATAACAATATGTATATTATGATTTCCATCACGACGATTTCCAGGCAAACGGCGGACGCACTTACGTCGGTTGCAGAACTATGCTGCGGCGGACACCACTCTCGAGGAGAGTTGAAAGAGAGAAAAAAATGTTTCCACCGGAGGTCGTTTGTTTGTTTGTATATATTTTATTTATTATGGGTATATTATATACCCTGAATATATACGTTCATATTATTATTATACACGGATACGATTTATAGCGCATACCTATACATTATATTGGTACGCTACCGGCCGGTCGCGCCGACACTTGCGTTTATAATAATATTATATTATTATATGCATGTAAACCACCACCTCCACCTAACCCGCCGCCTGTCTAATATATTATTCACTCTCGTAGTGTACACACACATAATAATAATATACCTCCATATAATATATATTGTATACATAATATTATATTATATTAATACGAGTAGATCGTTGATATTTCACTGCTGGCGAGACCCCGCGGTACGACCGCGGCATAATCCAGGCGCGCATATACATATATGTTTCGGTTTACATATTATTATGCCTCATAATAATAATAATTATAAAACGCATGCCATTAAAAAGGAATCGCGTATTACGACCGACGATTATTATAATAACGAACGATCGATCGATCGGCCGACCGATCGATATTATCTCGCTGCTACGGCAGCGAAACCGGTAGCCGCGGTGCATTTTATCGGATAAGACGAGATTTATTCACGATGTCAGTGTCTGTATGTGTGTATGTATGTATTTATGTATGTATGTATGTATGTATGCATATGTGTGTGTGACTGTGTGTAGGCACCAGGTTGCAGGTAAATTGCGCTATCTCGGTGCCGAATCGTCCGATTGCAAACAACTGAGCGTTGCGGCTGCCAATAACCGTATAATATTATTATATAAATTAGACAGCTCGGCGACGGACGGACGGACGATGCGTATATATATATTATTATACCTACCTATATTATAATATTATACGCGTATTGAATTTCAGTGCCGTCATTTGTCATATATATATACACACAGTCGTTTGCGCCGTCGCGGTGTCTGACGTGTGTGTATACAATATGCAATATGCATGTATATATGTTTAAAAATGATATTCACAATCATCTCGAGTCGGCGAGTTTTTACTTTTTTAGCGTTCTCCGGTCTTGGCATCAAGCGCGGTATAACAATACTAATTAGGACTTATAAATTCCAGGGAATGGAATTGAGTTTCGCGAATTCCCTGTAATATTCCCAAAATCGGGAGTTCATAAGGAAAATTACAATTTTTAAACGTCATTTTGTTCGTATGTTTCGGTATTTATTAAAATATAGCCATAAATTATTTGAATGAAGTATTAGGTACACAAGTTTAATTTATATTATAGCTACACTTAAATGTAAGCCGTCAGTGCAAAGATTAGATTTTAAATTTACGTGAATAAAATACAATTTTATCACTACAACATCAACGTAATAAGGTGCTGATGTCCGCACTTCACTTTCGTGACGAATAATGCATGCACGTAAATATTAAGCTGATTTATGTAGGTAATTTAAGTACAATGCCTACAGTGAATGACATATTTAGACCCGACAATTTTTAAAAGCTTTTTCTTGTTTTTTCTTTCAATTAATATATTTCTTATGTTTTAGAAAGTTATTGATTGTTATAAATATTGGAAAAAAACACATAGGTTATTAAAAAAGCTACCGACAAAATCAGAACAACTTCGTTTACTAACCATTTCTTTAATGTGGTAAAGAACCACACGTAGTCACGCAACAATGAGACTTTAGTTTAATTGCACTTAAACCAATCTGCAGTTGGCGTAGGTCAAGCAATTTACAATAGCTGACCAGAGGTGTAAAGTACTATAATTTTTTATTTTATTAAAACATCAAACGATTTAGTATAATAATAATGTATGAAGTATAAAATTAATGTGTATATTAAAACGTTACATCGTATAACATTGAATTAGAAAAAAATCAAATTTTTATCGACTAGCACCTACGTTTGCACGCCAGAGTGCAATTATGGTAGTTTTACTTTTAGTGCCTAAGCCAAATGCATAATATAATACGATAGTTCTATATCTAGGTGCTAAATGTAATTCAAAATCATCCCTCAGAAGACGCCCATGCAGAAATTTCATTGTTACCGCTCTATTGAGGAAAACCTTGAATTTTCTCATATCACCAAAGTTTTCTTAGGAAAAACCCTGCCTCCTTGTAAAACATAACCCGTCAGTCAAAAAACTGATTTTGCAAACAATTTTCGAAAAAATCATTTTGCACAGGTGGTGGTGATCAAACTTTGAAACTCCTGTATCGCGTTGTAATCAGTTATTACATACAACATCGAATAGAATAATAATAAATAATAACGCGAACATAGTAATCGTCTTAATAACATCGGCACCGTCGTCAGGTTCAGGAGATAAATTATTACATTATACAATCGCGAATAATATTCCATTAGTCCTGCGACCGCTCGCCCACGCACTAATATATATAATAACCTCACGCGCGTGGGACCCCCGACCGTAGTCCACCGGCTGTGGCGGCGGTTTGTTAGCGACGTCCGCCGCCGCACCTTGCCCGCCCGACACGCCTCGAGTAACATGATTTTATAGCGCTTAGGAAAAAAACGAAGTATCAAATATTATTATTACTATTATATTTTTGTAACGTACAATATGTGACCGTTTTTGGATTTCCACGTCGCCGCCGCCGCCACCGTAAATCTCTTCGGTGTGAAAAATATTGTAATCGCACAACAGATCGTACATCTATTTTTAATTCCCGGTGAATATGTTATTGACGATGACAGTGTTATTATATATAATCAGCGTGCCGGTGCAAGTCGCAAGAGAGAGGGAGAGAGAGAGAGAGAGAGGTTACTTCACGAGCATTAGAAATGTATCAAAATTATACCAAGTTGTACCTATATGGTGTATGTGGATTATGGACTCTGACATAATATTTAGTTCTGTTTTACAGCAAAAACTCAAGGGATATTAAAATATTTTATATTTTCACAGTCACAGTGCCTATCACAATGAGCAAACGTTTCTATAGGCGCGTACTAAGTAAAAAAAAAGTTTTCGAAGGTTGTCCCGGAAAATATTCTGTGAGTATACCTACCATATATTATATTTTATTGAGTATATCTGAAAGATATGACAATTTTACACCGAAATTGCATTTAAGTTACATCATAATATATCTCAGAGGTACACTCTATAATGCGTCTTGAAAACTAATAGGTATTACGATTAAAAACATTGGCAGATAAATTCTCGTCACTGTCTATACATATATAAAGTAAAGGACTACCATTAGGTATTTGTGTTCGAGTTCAGACTGTTCATACTTGGTGTACCTACACTTTATAGGAACTTATTAAAAAAAAAAATTATATATATGCATTCCATTGAACAAAATAAAAGAAATTGTCAACTATGTCGGAAAGAGTACAATATTATGTACGTCGTTAAGTATGTTAACTGAGGGGGAAGTACATTGTGAAAGCAGTACCACTCCGGCTAGTATAGTGGTGCAGGCTCGATTAGAAAAAACATGTTAACCAAACCTGCAAGATCTTACAATGTAACGATAAATATAATCTAGATACATAATATTATGTCTTTTTTTTCATTTGGATTTATCAACTCCGTGTGCTACAGGCACCGTGACTGTTGTTTTCTTCAGACGAGTGTTTTAATGATAATAATAATAATAATAATGTCGTTTTAGTAGATACTAAAGGTAAGTACTGCTTTCTATGGCATGTCTAAAGGCCTAGAACTAACATTCGAGGAGTATTTAATTGTTATAATTTTTCAAATACTAGTTTCCACTCGCCTACGCTACATTTTGATTTTCTAATGTGTATTTCATTTTAACGAAAAAAAAACAATATCTTTTGGTATCTATCGATCACCGGTTAGGTACGATTAGGTACTGATTAGCAGAAGTGCAGGACAAGTTATTCAATTTAAGTAATCTAGTCAAATCTTAGTTATATTTATCTCGATCAACTAAATTCTATTTACTTATAATTGGTTATTTATTATCGTAAGTACCTGTTGTAGTACGACTTGTCCGCGGTGTAGGTCGTCATCATGACGTCCGGCGGTACCGGGTCGTTGGTGCCGCTGTGCTGGTCGGCCACGTAGTTTATCAACATGTCTAGGTCGATAAATTCCTCAGACCCGTAGCCTACAGGGTCCTGAGGTGGAGGCTGTTGCTGATGGTGCTGGGTGTCGTCGAGGGGAAGGTCGCCGACGTCGGGAACCATCGGGTCGCATCGCCGGTGGCCGTCCGTTGACGGGGCCAGCCCGAGGACGGTGCCCGACCCGCACATGTATACCGGTGAGGCCTGAGGGCCCGTCGGGTTGCCCAGCCAGGAGATGGTATCCTGCCACACTTGCCAGTCATCCTGCAAAAAAAATCAAACGGGAAATCAGTTCGGTGGCGGGTTACGAGGTCGCAAACTTAATATAGATTCATATAATCGCGTGGGTACCTGACGTAAGTAGCAAACAAGTATACGCAAGTAATAAAATCGATCAACAAATAAACTTTGTTTGAAGCTTTACGGGTTTTTTTTAAATTTAAATTTCATTTTGACATGCATCGCACAGCATGGTTTTTATTTTGCAGCATTTTCAATTGTTTTTTAAAAATAAAAGCGTACGAGTTTTAGTGAGCTCTTTTCTGGTGCGTATTTTTTTATTTATAAATTGGAATAGTATTGTGAATCTAACCCAAAAATAACACTACACACATTTGAATATATTATATCTCATTGTGCGTAGGAGTACTACATCAAGCACAATAATATAACAGATGGGTGTCTGAAATTATGCATAGGCGATTATGATTTTGGCACACTCGTAGTGTGAAAGTTTGTTTTTTCTTTCGTCATAATGTGGTTGGTTTATACATTTTGTTCGGATCTGTGCGTGATGACTATATATTTTATACTACTATGTCGGGCCGTGTGTCCAAACCTCCGACCACTCGCGAACGCCGCGCGCCGGCCCTGAATATAAATCGTACGAGTTTTAAATATTTTAAAGAAATGATTGTTTATTAAAACGTACATAGTCGAAACTAGTTATTACATAGATATTCAATTTAGTACTACTAACCCGATCCGAAATTATTAGCATAATTGGCGAACAATGAAGGTAAGTATAGTAAATCGTGGCTGTGTAATAGGTACAATTTTAAAAACGCGACGGGAAACCTCGATTTAAATCTATATAATTTTATACTGCAAATACTATATAGGTACGTGCTGCTGTAATTCTGTATAGGTACCTATTTATTATTTTAGTATTCAAACGTATCCAGGAAATTCGTGTCAATTATCATTATGTACTGCAGTACAGAAGTTATAACAAATATTACATAACTAAGACACTTAGCTTGTAATAAATATGAAATAAAATATAACTCATTTAGTGTATCCGATGTATAGACTAATACGGGAATCAGGTATTGGGTTGATTGTGCTGATAATAAATGGATAGCGGAACGCAAAACTAATTGAATAATTTATATTCCAACGTCAAATTAGAATATTTTATTATACTTTATTTTGCCGACAATTTAATTACTTATTTTATTTATATTTCAGTCGATGTTCAATTTACATGGTCATTTCATCATGATGCATGGCTGCAATCAATCCGGGACACGATAGGTAGGTACTTAGTATAAGATATAAATATTATATTATTTCAATTTCATTTATACGATGTTTTACTCTTTTCGATGTATTTCTTATGAAATCATAAGAAATCATTAATTTTTGTTTTTTTATCAAACATTCTTGTTGTGGTTGCTGATTAATACGTACTTCAGCAGTAATTCATGCGTTGAAATACCTTAAAACATGTATGCATTATGCACTTATGCAAAAAACATCAAATAATAGCATTGAAAATGAATTATTTATCTTTACCTACTTATTTATATTGTACATTTTGTTATTACCTAACATTTATTTTGAATATTTTATTTAAATTATCTACTGGCACTGCAGACGACACACACACAAGAACGAATGTTTTCGTCGTTATCGAACAAAATTTTAACGTAAATACATGCACAGAAAACGGGAAAGCTAACTTCGTGAACGTAACTTTCATAAGGATTATATTATACGAAAACCTAACCTGACCAATCTAAGTTTTAGCCAGAGATCCGGGGCTTAATGTCAATTGGGAACCACTGCAGTGTACCTACGTTTATTAGTCCTTATATTATATATATAATGATAGATTGGATCCTACAGGTCTCCCCCCCCCTCTGATTGTATAATAGCGTACAGAAATTTTACATTTTTATGCGTGTGTACCTACCGCAAACGTGGTCGGTTTTGACGTCGAATTCCGCCGACAGCGAATCGAGATTAAAAGTCGATAGGTGTACGATAACAATGTTTTTTGACCGTTGAACAGCACCCGACCATATTTTTTTTATTTTTTTTTTTTCAAGTACCGGTCGAGTTCGTTTGATTCATGTTGTTGATTCGTGAAGAAATTCATGAGATTTGAATACACGGTAACTAACACGTTTAAAAACGGATAAGATCGCGACCGGCTGATGTTTAAAATTATAATTTTGTTATCTACCTATAACAAGGGGTTATTATGTTTGCGTTTAGATGATTGGATATTATTATTTCGTGTATATTATAACTCGGCATAACTCGAATACGCCACGTTCGTCTGCACTGCCGCACACCGTGTAAAATACGTTTAAGTATAATTATATATCTTTGTTATTATATGATTTAAATGGCCAATTAATCATGGTCCGATTCGCATATAGCTGACCGACGAATTCCATACTAATAAGGACACGAACTAAACAGCAACTATTTTCCGCCACCGCGGTGTGACCGTTTATGTAATAGCAATAATATTACTTATTAGGTGCATAATATAAAAAAAATGTATGATATATAACCAAGTCCTATAGTAACCTGACCGGGTCCTATATACCAAGTAAATGTGCAGTATATTGCTGCACAGTGGTGCATTTGCGCTATGAATAAAACAAAACTAGGACACATTTTCTCTTCACATCTGTCTTTGTCGTAAGCGACATTTTTCACTTAATCTATAAATGTTCCAAATACTTGAGAATGTAGCCGAAAAATGTCGAATAAAGTCAATTACGACGTTTGCAGTGAACATTTTCATTGGCATTTATATATATATGAGTCTTTCAACTACCTAACTAGTAAATAATTGTGCACTTTTGATGTATTTACTCTGCAAACATGTTTTCCTGTAGTTCTTAATATTTTAATAAAATTACAAATTAACACACGCTTTACGTAATTCTATCCATAGGCACAATATTGATTATTGTATTTGAGGAACTATAGAAAATAGCACTTATGGGATTCTATTATACATGTACGAAAAGAAATTCCCATCTACTAGATAAAATAATAACTATAAACTGGAACAAAAATCATTATGTCATAATTGTTACAAGCAATATGTATCGCTTCTACATTGATGACATAAGACAATAATAATTAAAGTATATCAACGAAGAGCATATAAAGACGGAGTCTATAGAATATTTTCGGCTTCAACTATTACTTATTATGTCTAGTATGGTATAGACGTATAGTTTCAAATATATGAACCATATAAGCGTAACACGGTTAAACAAAAATGTGTTAGTCCTTCGTAAATTTTAAATACTTAAAATATTATTGTATTTATTTTATTTTGACACGCAACATATTATTATTTACTAGGTACTTATATACTTTATTATTGTATATAATTTATGATTTACCTACCTATTTGTTATTATATTGGCACTTCTATAATAACTAACAAATTGAGTAACGTAATTAATTTTAGAACAAATAGGTACCTATTACTCATAATTTATAAAAAATAATGTTAATATTACTATTATTATTTTTTACACAGACTATTTTCAATTTCTGATTTTCTTGTCCTATCCGTTGGGATTTTTATCCATAGGATTTGTTCAACCTTGGTTGTATTGATTTAGATATTTAAATATAGGATATTTCGACCTTGGATATTTTTCCCCAATATCGTAATAAGTACGTAGGTATTATATTATACTTTGCCATAACTATTATAGGTATCTAAATAAAAAAAATTTGTTATTTTTTTTTTTTATGACGTCCCTAGATAAACATGCATACTCAACTAAAATCGATTGGTAATTAACAGAAAAAAATTCATTTATTACCCACTTCGGGTGACTTAAAATGGTTGTCGTGCTATTAAAGGATGTTTGGTCCTTAGGATTTAGATATTTAACTTTAATCGTAGATGATAATTGTAACAATAAGAGAGTGTATAGTTTACAATAGATCATATGAAATATTTATTTATACATTTAAAATGTTTTAATTACAAATTGTGTTTCTATATTGATGTATATTAATAATCATTGATAATAACCGTTAAGGTTACAGCCATATACTAGATCATACATGCATTGAGTCACAACAATTAAAAATTATAATACAATGCGCAATGTTTTTATTGAACTGTGCAAATAAATTACAACAACTTATAAATTCAAAGAAAATATCGACGCATGTATAAAATATGTGTATTCCCGATGTATTACGTTATAATATTTGTAATTATTTACTTTGCACAAGACGTAGGTCAGAGCTACTTAAGTACTCGGCATAATAAAAATATCAACATTTTCTTCTTCGTATTTATTTCCCATATTTTGCAGTTGATAATGTTATACTGAATTTTGTTTAGATAACATACTGAGTGGCCCACGAAAAACGGATGATTTAAAATGAGCTTACTTAAGAGGTATTTTTTAAGTTTTTTTGTTATTGTTTAGAACAAAAGAGTTCATGGATGACACCAGGGCCGGAGGTAAGTGGGGTATTGGGGGTCGTGACACCCCGCCATCGAATAATCGTAATGAAAGTCGGCACTTTCGGCATACAGCATTTTTTAGATAAAATAACCTATTTGTTGTATTTACAAATAAAAATGTAATATCTTTTAAAAACATTCCAATTATAAAATATAAATAGTTCCGATATCAGTTGGCAAATGGCAAATTGATTATTAATATAAATAAAATATGTACATCTAGAATAGCCACGGCTACAGATACCTACTATAGCCGTGGAATAGCCCATATCTATTTTAAAAACTGTTAGTATAAACTGATAAACATTTTCCCGTATCCCGTACATCCATCCACTACAGTACTACTGTCTAGTGCAGAGATTCCCAACTAGGGTGCCGCGAAATTATTTGAAATATTTTTTTAGAAAAAACAATTTCATTAAAAATATAGCATTGTGAGTAATAAAACGGACTATAATAATATAAAACCTATCGTGTTTCATATATTTTGTAGAAATATTACGATGTCCGATCTATTTTAATGTATAGTCTATAGTATAGACCCTATACTATAGAGCATAGGGTGCCTCCGGATTTTTAGAAAATGTCCAAGGGTGCCGCGAGTCAAAAAAGGTTGGGAACCTCTGGTCTAGTGTCTAGGGACGTGATATCGAAAGAAAAGTATCGATACTTTTACTTGGTATCGAATCGAATGAAAATACTCATATGAGTAAAATATCGAAACAAAAGGACCGATATGATAGTAAGTATCGAAAAAAAATATCGAATCAAACTAAAATACTGATATACGCAGTGCTTGACTTTTGGGTGGACGCAGGGGGACGGAGTACCCCAACTCATTTTTCAGAAATTTTAGAGTACCCCTACTATTATTTTTAAGGGGAACTCACGGGACTCTACATTATTCTGCATTTTTATCAAAATGAGCGAGATACCAATCATAATTGGTCTTATGGATTATTTCAGAACCGCAGATCTATAAGTTAGTTAATATCAACTAATTATTACTAAGCTATTCATTTATTTACTTTTATTGTCATTTTGAGTTTTATATTATTTATAACTAAAATATAATACGTACAGTAATTATTAATTACCTATTATATTACCTAATATGTATTTGGATTTTTTTTTTAAAATTGATTATTTATAAATATTTTTAATATGATTTAAATTGGGGTTATTAGGGGGTGTAGGGGCTAGCCCCCTCGGCTCAGTAGTAGTGTCTACTCTCTACTGCAGTACTGGCGTACTGTACACCACCAATCATTTCACAATATACGTTATCTGTCGCCTGTGTGTGAGTAGGTTTATATTATTATAATTTTCACTTTTAAGGGCAACCCTTAAAGAACGACGAATAAATGTATAACCCACAATAGTTATTGTAAAAACATTGTTATTATTTTAAATTTTTATAATATTGTATAGAATATAAAAACTTGGTGCCTGGTGTAATTATTAATTTAATTATTTACTTTTTACCATTACTAACATTTTAATACAAATCATATTCCTATAGGTACCTAAACCTAATTGATAAATAATAATATACATATATATAATATATATTGGATTTAATTTTAGAATAACCATGTATAATAATATGTACTTATGTAATATTTGATTTACATTAAAAAATTATTTTAAAATTACATTCGTTGTTATTACTCCGGCTTTAAATTTTTTTCGAGTCTGCAAAGATATTTGGAGTCAGCAATTTTAGTATGACACCCCTCCCCTTCCGTCAGATTTTTCTTGTGTCGGCCCCGGATACAGTTGCAGAAGTAATTGTTGATGTTTTAAAGAAATTATGAGTCGGCATAAATTAAATTTCAGTCGGCAAATTCTTGATCTCACCCCCCCGTCAAAATTGTATAACGCCGGCCCTGGATGACACCATTTTTTAGAACAAAAGTTTGTCAGTAAAAATGTCTAGTTTAACACAATTAAACGTCCTGTTGTCATTGCTGTTGATAACATTAATGTAAAACCGGTAGATATTAGTATATTACACTGGTTCGTCATTAGTCAATTAAAAAAATACTTTCATATGATGTTCAAACTGTTTCATTTGGGGTGGACCACCGCCACCAACGCTTGATATAATCGTATTTTTCTACATATACATTACTTACATTTTAACTTACAACTTTATATGTATGTATATAAATTTAAACGAGTGAAGTAGTAGACCAACATTTTTCAGAGTACCACTCCACTCCACTCATCACAACTCTAAACATCTCACTAGCCGTTCCACCCGGCATTGCCCGTGCAAAAGTTTTGTTCTGTTCCAACCTTCATTTTATCCTTTTAGGGGTTGAATTTGCATAAATCCTTCCTTAGCGGATGTATGCTAAATTTCAACCCCATCCATCAAGTGGTTTGAGCTTAGTCCCAAAAAAATATGCCTAACCGAACCTAACCTAACCAAACCCCTGGTTCCTAAAAAATGTAATTGGCCCACAGTAAAAATACTTCCTATGTATGCCACTTCCCTTGGGGACTCGGGCCCGTACCGTCGTTACGATTTGAACTCTACATCGGCCGACCGAGGCCGCTGCTTTGTACGGAAAATGAAATCGACTTTAAGAACATGGTTTTTTTTCTTTTCGTTATTGATTAAAAATTATAGTAAAATACCTATAGGTACCTTTATGATTATATGATGTCTATAAATTATTTCTAGTCGAATACGCAAACGGTGTGTCGGATAAAAAGAAAGCTCACAAAACTGTAGTTACAATTATTGTTGTTATTATTATTATGATTATCGCGATTCGTTGTTGCAGTCGGTAAAAATGACAGACCATGACATAACAACCGCGTGGCACGGCTGTCGACCCACATGGACCAGTTAGGTATGACGATCGACGTTTCATCGATTTCGCGCGTACCTACCTTATAATATTATTATTATCATTATTACCTGTGTTTTGTCGGCGCGAAACGATTTATGTAGACGCGTGCAAAGCCGCAAAGTTAAACCCGATCACCTGCGCTAACGAGTAATAACATTATATTGTTGTTGTTACAGTGGTCGTGACAAATACCGATCGATTTTGCTATGGATATAATAACTAGTTATAATCGAATAACGTTTGAACCGCGACGGCTTCATAATAAAACATAATATAATAACGTAATAATCCAGAACACTCTTTTAAAATTACGTGTTTATATTATATTATTATGAAGCCGATAAAACTGTTTGAAATCTGTAAGAAATCGTGTTTACACGCAAATAGTTTAAAATTCGCCTAACCAAATATAGGTACTTTTGATGACCAATCGCTAATTTACATTATTTACACAATTTCGAATGATTATAGGTACATAAATAAAACAATATATTAGTTTCTTCGATAGTCATAAATTATAACAAAAAGTACAGAGTTACATTACTGCACTGAGAATTTCAATAAAACATTTTTCGATACATCATGACACAAACATACATAATAAAAATAATTTTTTGTAAGAAATTTAAATACTGTAAACCAATATTTAAATTGTAACTAATGATCATAGCTGCCAAGTTTATTAGATCAATAAAAAAAAACCATACGTAATGTACAGATGACGTAAAAAATAAACAGGTAACATATCAGTGACTTTGCCGTATAATAATTTAATAATCGTATTCAATATCAGTTTCCATTTGTAATCCGTGTTCGTGATTTGTTTTTAAACTGGTTCGAAATAGTTATAACAATTTAAAATCATTTAAAGGTAAAAGAAAAGTTATGATTCAAACCGATCAGACATTACAAAAATATTTGGAAACGTTTATTTTTAAATAAAACTATTTGGTCATCGGTTTTGTATACAAATGTAATGGTAGGTACAACACCTTCGAAAATGATTAAAAATTGTCAGTTGTCTCGGAGTCAATGTTTCAAGCAAACCATAACACCACCAGAAAAGCGCAGCCGATAAACTATAATCAATAATTGAGAAAATTGAAAAAAAACTCAAATCTACGACTCTTGCCGAGAGAACCGAGGTTCTGGTATGCGTCGTATTACAACGAAATTTCTGCTCTAGGCGGTATAATGTTTGAATGTACCTACAAACGAAAACGTCGTCGACACAAGAGGTTTATTATGCTTCTCAATTTTTTTTTTACAGTTTAAGAGGCTTGCTGGAAAATTGTTTGTAAGTATATAAGATTGTTAAGATAAGTTACACATGATCAGGGCCGCATTGACCTTGGTGCAAAAGGAGCATCATTGCTCTGGGCGGTAAAATTTAAACTTCTATAAAAATAATAATATACCTTACTATATTTTTTTTCATCTCAACAGTTTAATTACTATGATATTTTTAAAAAATAATTTATAAATCATGGCGTTAAATCATTTCAATAATAATTTGTATATTACATTTCTTCAATAAGTTACATAACTATCTTTTTTTTTGCTAAGGGGGAGGGGAGTGGTTAACATTTTGGGTTGCAACAGGTTGCTCCATGCATCAATTATTTTTGATTAAAATATCTACCTATGCAGCCCTTCTAGAATTTTGACCTTTAGTTGCACCCACGCAGCAACTGCATTGTGCAATGGATCGGACGGATCGACAACGAAATGCATTAGGTAGTACAGTTTTATCGATTCTAAAACGGAACTACGGGACGGGCATTATTATTATTATTTTAAAAAAATTAGGAATAAATAGGTTTCAACTCTTCTTGGATGTATAAATACAACATTCACATTATAGTAGTGTGCCTACTGTATGTTACATATAACTTAAAACTAGAATAGCGTAAATAGTTTATAAAATGATATTGGGTACTTATTATTTTAATTGAATTTAATTATTTTTTTAAAAATTGATTATTGAAATGTTACATTTTGGTGATGATTCCGATGGCTTTGAATAAGAGGTGTATCAGATGTGTGTATGTTCGTAAGATGTTCGTTAAATTGGGTTGCACATGGGTATTTAATTCATGTTTGATTCGATATAATATACGCGAGTAGTTATTATTATTGTGTCATGTGTCTTCGCCGTGCAACCACTGCGCGCGAATCCCATCACCGTGCCGTGTTGTTTGCTGTGGCCATGCAGGAATGCTCGCAAGGTAGGCACTTACAATAACATATGGAAGATGTGTAGGTGTGATAACGAATATTGTTGTACGCCGAAGTACTCGTGATTTCCCAGAAAACGATGAAAATTACTGTGGACTTGCCCATTTTTGGACAAGCCGGGTAGAAAATAATTGTGTTTCGAGTTATTGAGAATTGGTATAAGACAGTATATACTAGCGGTCTTACTCGGTACAATCGACATTCTTATTGGCTTTTTGAAAGTCATTATATTCATAATAATAATATATGGTGAGAACTGACTGAATATTTTTGATATTACATGACATGGATTCTAAACGTTTATTCATAATATAATACAGGTGGTACCATATAAGTATTTTATTTGATCGGATAAAACTTTAATTAAAAAAAAAATTACCCAATAGAAAGTGTATTGAATTTATTATTTTGTTTATAAGATGAGTATTTTTAGTGACATCTTTTGCTTCATTTCAAACGTTTTTTTAAAACATATTTCTATAAGACTACAACACCTAAACTGTTAGGTATTATTATTCAGGTTAAACCAATTGTTCGCGTATTAGAGAAAGGATATTACTACATAATAATTGTAAATCCTATTTAAATAATTTTGAAATAATTGTTTAAATTAATGTTGTTGGATATAATATAAAGGTTTGTTATTATTTATGAGTTTACTGCTTAGAACAATATGAGTAAGAATTTAAATAAATTAAAGTTTTTATTCATATAACTGCAATAATAACGCTCACACGATATTATCGTTGTTCGATTCTATTTACTATTCATTTATTATTTCTTTCGTAAATCGTGGTTTGACCCAATTCAAAAATATTATCTTCGAATAACCGTTTTATTAATGTTCGTTTGTCCATTAAATAAATACATTTTTATCGAGACATGATTTTTAAACAAACGACCAATGAACATTGCAGACTATAATGACGGGCAACATAATCATTTTCAATATTATTATAGTTTTATCCCCGCAGAAATCGTATATAAGTAAGTAGGTATAAAATCTGTCGAAAAAAAAATGTTTCGTCCAAAAACTATTGTGTGCAAGCTCGGCACAATTCAAACACCCGAGCGATAGACAATAAGACACAATCATACAACACGTATATATTTATTATTATCGTCATATCTCGTCTCGTCTCGGACCTACCTATATCGCTTATAACGACCGGCCGTCTGTGCGACTACCTACTATATGAGTTTAAACACCACTTATAAGAATAATATCATTGCGTCTGGTAGAGCGTTAAATACCGCAGACTACGCGACATTTTATCGAGAGACTTACAGAAGGTCTGTCTGATGGCATTTTAATTTGTCTGTGTTGTCGTACAAAAAATAAAATAAAATAAAACAGTGTTCGAGGAATTATAAAATGACAAACAAACGAGTTTGGAACGCTAACATTTTCAGTGTGCCGCGGGCAATAAACGACCATCGACAACACATCAAATCGTTATTAATTATTATAATGTAGTCCGATATTGGCAATATAATAAATATCTGTATTTCTAGTATACGATTATCATTGTTCGATTAAAAAAAAAAAAAAAAATGGGTAGGTAGGTAATCGAAACGAAATCGAGCGCAAAGTTAGTTTCTTGTTCAAGAATTTAAATACCTACCGATAACTATAATTACCGGTAATATACTAATGTCTTTAGTAAATCTGAGCAGAGCGATGTACAATATTTTACAATGGTCAATGATGTGTAATTTTATATTTTAAAATTAGGGAAAAACGGTATTTTTTACTCAAATTTAGTTTTCTAAAAAATTGATTTTGTTATTTTGTTCCATGACAGGTGACACTCGACACCTACAGCAGAACAGTTATCTATTAACCTAATTTTTCTATCCATTTAACTACTAATATGCTCCATTAACTATATAGGTTACACGAAAAATATAATATTTTTAATATCTTTTTGGCTTATTGGAAAATAAATGGCCACCTATGGTTAAGTCTCTGTTTAAAATACAAAATAAATCAGGAAAATAATGGTATTAAGTAAATATCTAACTATGGATTAATATATAATTTATTATCTGTTTTTTTAACCACCCGTATGTTGAACAGAATTTTTTATTTGTTCCTAGCAACTATAATATAACTATTATTTGGCCTTGTAAAAATATGCCTATCTGTTTTGAAAGACTCATAAAACATATGATAAATTACCATTTTTATTTGTAGTAATAAGTTTGTTTTCCTCGGTTTTACTGTGTGCACATTTTTTTAAATATTTAATTGTTTGTTAAATTTGAAGACCTTCATTATATTATAATTTAATATATTAGGTATTGCATTTTCGTTAATGTTAAGGAATTAATAGTCTTTACAGTTAACAGCTATATATATATTATATATAGTATTATACATTTAATAATGTTCATTACTCATTAGTATTGTGAATTTAAAATTATCTTATGTATTTGTATGTTGTATAGTATCTATAGCTGAGTAATTTAGCAACACACATGGTGGAAAGCTCACTTTAAATTTAAATTTAAATAAAAATAGTTTCTCTGTACACTAAAAATAAAGGTATATACATTAAACATATGTTATCTTGTTATTTTATTTTATTATTATCATTATTTTTTTTTCTTTCTATCTATTACTCCCTCAATTGTTCTTATTGTTCATTTTGCAACAGATTGAATAAGACATTTAATAAACAAAAAAAAAAATGTAATAAGTACAAGTTTTTATCGAATTACCTATATGTGAATTAATGATGAAAAATAATTTATAAATTGCAGAATTGTCGATATATTCAAAAGCATTAAGTTTCATAATTTGGTCGTTTTTTAAAAACTATAACAATGAAAATATGTCCTCATCGCCTCATCGCATAAAAATGTAATTTTGTTTTATCGGATTTAAAATCAAAACAACTAAACGGTCGATATGTGATAACAAACACGACTGCAAAGTATAGTAGTTGTAGTAGAAATGCTTCTTGTAGGCCTATATTATGCTCTTGTCGCTGTACAAAATTCGATAATTGTTCGTGACCTACATATTATAATTAAAATACGTTGTGGAAATTTTCATTCGCTTCGGGTCCGATGGCGTATTTTCGCGGTGCCTCGCGGATTTATCCGCTGTCGACGACGAACTGCGGTCCGCACCCACCCGCGAACTACGAGTGGGCTTACTTGAAAACCGTACACCGCGATAGAAAACGTGATGGAATTCGTACTGGTCGTACGACGGCTGCGAAACACAAAGAATTCGCGTGCCTATATACACACATAATATTATAGGCACAGTCGTGGTCGTCTATATAGTAAATAATAATAATAATAATATATAACAACACCCGCGGAACACGATCTGAGCACCGACCGCCGCACGCGCCGATCCGTTTCCGGAAGTGTGCCTGCATACCTGTACATATATACTGATATACAGGGCGTTCGTTTTGTCTTTAGCCCTGGTACAATATATTGTGCAAACGATTTTAAATTTGATTTCCATTTTTGTTTGAGGCTCATATACGACAGAATATTATATTTTATCCGTTCAAATCGTGTCCATAAAATTAAAAAATAATTTTTTAGTTTCGCGGGTTTTTTATTTTGTTATTAGAAATTATTATGATCACACGTCGAATATTGAACTGCGATACATGTGCTAAAAGATACCATTGTTTGAATATTCAAATAATAAATAACAGCACTTCTATGTACTAATACGATGATTATTCTTTGTCAGTGGTTATAAACTATCGAAATAGGCATGAGAAATATGAACCAGAATATTTAAATAAAATACTGTATACTTAGGTATATATGCTCAAACCGTCAAAGATACTGGTTTGTTGTGTCCCCACCCGGGCGTGTGAAAACTTTATAGCCCCGACACTCGGGTTTGTTATCTCGTCGCCATCCATAATAATTATTTTATTTGTTTAATTTTCTTATAATAAAATATAGGTACATCGGAAAAAACGTAAAAAAAAAAAATAAGAATAATGACAATGACAAAATATAGTATATACTTAAGTGATAATAATTATTTTTTTAATTTGCAAAATAATGATATATTTCAAAAACCGTGTATGTAGGTAATGAATAAATTAATCATATATTAATATAAATAAGTCATTTGTTTAATAATAATTATTAATAAATAAAGTAAGACAAGTGAAATTATTATTATGGATGACGCTGACGGCGAGATAACGAGCATATAAAGGCTATAAAGTATTCACACGGCGGGCATATAACAAAACATTATAGTATCCCGTCAAATATGTTTTGATCGGAACTGCAATCGCAATAATCCAGCCTTAATATCCAACCAGTTGATTGCATCTCAATGCACAACTTAATTTATACAGCGGAATACACCACTCAGTGCCCTCAAAAACTTAGACATTCCTACAAAAAACCACCCCATATGCACTCATGTATCGAATAAAAATATAAAATTTTTAAAACCAAAAATCTTACCAGACTTGTCTGAGCATTATGTAATATGTTATCGTTATCTCTACGTCATATTATAGAATATATGCTATTGACTATATTATTGGCTTTGAATATTCGCGATTCCTCTGGTTAAGAATGCGAAATAAAATAAATATACAGCTACATTTCGAAAACGGCGGTGGTGTACCGAAATAATAGAGCTCAACGAGACGAAATTTAAGGGGAATTTTCGCGGACTTTGGCGCAGGCCGATTTGAAGAGACGAACGCTCTGTACACGCGCGCAATGGGTAACGATGCATGTCATAGCGACCGCAGCAGAATAATGCGCGGCACCCTCGGGTTATAAACGGCGGCGGCGTCGGTACACGGTCATTTCTATAAAGTCAATATTATACACCTCTAATAAAGTCAATATTTATATGTGTGTGTGTTCAATACCAGTATAGAGTATATAATAGACAAAAGAGACCGGCCCGAGAGCTTACTCCTTAAGAGGACGTGGTCGTACGTCCGTCTTATTAACATATATATAGGTGGTAGGTAAAATGCACATTAATTAAGGAGAATTTATTTTTCTCTGTCGTGTTTAAAATTAGAACGAATTGACTCGGTATAAAATTTAAAGGTGAAATCATTATCCAGAGCTTTTGGGAGGAGACTTTTATTGATATTTTATTTTAACGAAGCAAGTTATGACCATTTCAAAACTGTACATTTTTTGTACAACGAAGAGTGGAGACAACACATCATGCTGGCGTGGCATCCTCTTAAGAAAAATCCGTTTTACTCTGTTATTGTTTTAATAAATGCAGAGTGAATTGACCTATTATCAACATTCAACATAAAACGATTCAGCACAACTTTTTTACAACAGCTGAAATATTCTACACATAAAAAACACGCTTAGAAAATATATTTCTCAAACATTGCTCTGAAATTAAACAGCATTTAATCCTATGCTTTATGTGTAACATAAATGTGTTAGTAATTTTAAAACGTACAGCTAAAGACGTGTTTGAAACATTTGTTAAAACTGCAGTTACATTTTTTGTTAAGTTTTCGTTTTTATTTCTTATTGTATTTAATTTACACTGTCACAGTATAACTCTTTCCTCGACAATTTCGTTTGCTTTTCACTGCAGCCTCGCAACCAACACAGCCCTTAAAGAAATTTGCAGACCGTTCCTGCCTATGCTATTGTACCTATGTTTTACATACCTAATATTATTTCAATGATTGTTTTACACGCTTTTATCATCAATTTCCATGACACGAAGTCGATTAAACACTGTACAGTAAAACATCTACTACAGCCAATATATATACCCACGTTGTAATAATACTATGACGTTTCAGAAGTTCCGGCCGGGCGTCCATTTATTAGACGTTAAAAAATGTTCACGGCACGCCACCGCCGATATTATTATATTTTAATATTATAAAGGTACGAACACGGCGGAGTATATCACTGGCACCGATCGCAACAAACAGTAAGTAACCTACCTACCTATATAATGTTATATTATTTACACCGATAAATACCTATATTAGTTAATACATTTACGAATTTCATCATTCCACACATCGTGTTTTACCTGCGTCGGCGGCCACGACCCCTGCGCGGTTGACGCCGGCGCTGGTGTCAAGGGCGATTCCGACGGTGGCGGCAGTGCATTATAATAAAAAAAACATAATAATATAAAATATAACAAATGTGGCGTTTAACCCGCGCGATACAGGTAATTATTAAATTATTATTATCATTTCGCGTGCTGATCTATTATTCAAATAATAATAATATGTACATAAATACAACACGTGCGAGCACGAACACATTGCGAGCATAATATTATATAGTTATGTGCATACGTGCATACAGGGTGTTTCACCGACCATTATTCCTTTCAAAAATACAGTTATTCATAATCTGATGTATGGCATTTTTAAATATATACTTAAAGACCACGAATTTAAGATTTTTTTTTAGATTTTTTTTCGCTACTCGACGAGTGTCCTGTGTAGATTCAAACTTATGTTTTTCAAATGACAACCTCCCTTTTCTACCGTAGATTATTTCACCGATCATTTTCTGGCAATTTTCACCTATCAAAATTAAAATTCGAAAAGTATAGTTATGAGTTATTTATCTTTGTGTACTATTACTTCTGTTTTATAATTTTGAAAAAGAATTTTTAAGGACTTGATATACCTAAACATAAAAAAAAAATTATCCAATAATAATAATTTACAGTAAAAAAGAGGGGTTCTCATTTGAAAAACAGAAGTCTGTATCACCACATGACACTCCTTAAAAAGTGTAAAAATCTCAATAATTTGTTTAAATTGTCCATCGGGTACATTTAAAAATCCCAAAAATCAGAATTTGATTATATTCATTATCAAACGAAAAAGTCGGGGTGAGCAGGCTTCGAGAATCACGCTGTAGATAAATCGGTAAGTCGAGTGGACGCACTGTACACAATTACATAACATGGTAGGTATAAGAATATATACTTCGTGTGTTCGGGTATTGGCGGATATTATTATGTTATTACCGCGTCCGTTTGAAATTCCTTATAATATCTAAACAGCCGCCGCCGCAACAAGGTGATCTGGTTCGCGAAATATTCCGCTCGTGTACCCCCGGATATATATTATAAGTATTATTATATAGATACTACATCTGTGTAATATTATTGTAATCAGCGTTTCCCTCTATGACACGCCAGAAAAGAACATTCGAGTATTTATTATAATGTGGGAGGGGTGAGACCCGTTTGTAAGGATTTGGTAGGTAAGAAATAAATACGATTTCGGCGTGCACCGAAAGATCAGAAAAAAACGTCATAAATTATAATATGTATAATAAAATTACGAAAACTATGCATATTGATAATATTGTTCTCGAATACAGTAATGATAATATTTAAGTTGCAAGTCACCAGAAAAAATATGAACTTCCTAAAACTATTATTTTCGACACATAAATACACTGAAAGTGTGTTGGATAAATCATTAAGTCGGTATAGTTATTGAGTGTGTTAGTTATAGGTTATAAGTTTAAGGTAGTTATGACTTATACAGGTACACAATGCCATCTCACACCAATAAGCCAACACGTTGAAATAAGTCAAAACATATTACGGACTTCCATGACTTACTTCCGAATCTAGAAAACTTTGGGCCCGGGGCCAAACTATTTTAAGGGCCCACAAAAATATTTGGTACTTAACTCACGAGTAGATTTATTTCAGTCAAAATATTGTCAATGACAATGTCAAAAGTACAAAACAATATTGTACATTATAGTAAGTAGATATTTAATGATTTTTAACAATTTATTATATTTTTATTACAATTAAACTCTTTTATTTTTATAAGCAATTTTTTCAATCTTTTTTGGAAGCAAACTTCAATTATTTTATTGTTATCAATATATACATCATTAGTATCCTAAAAACGCACACAGGTGAACTTCCGGTGAACTGCTGAAATGTAAATTTTTTTCGTTTGAATTGGACAACTCAAATATTTTCGTTCAAACTCGGGCTGTTAAAATATCCTTTGGTTTCCCGCGAAACTTTTATGAAAATAAATCATTGGTTTCTATTTATTGTTTACCTTTACACACAAAACGTTTCTTCTCTGCTTTAACCCTCTCTCGGCGTGCACTGTGTATAATTGTGGCTGCATAAAATAATTGTTCCATCAAACGGGCCGCAGTTTAATGTGTGCATTTTTATCGACTGGTCCAGACGTGCTTTGCCCTTGTACAGATCACTGGATGAGGCTAATAATAAGTTATTAATCTAACTTTTCCCTGTCTCGTTAACAACACATAGGTTTTGCCGGATTTCTCGTCGTATTGTGTGTTTTAAAAATATTTTGTACGCAAAAGGGCTATTTTTATTTTTTTGCAAGAAAATCGTTAATTAATTTTGAATTTAAATTGCTGTTTTTGGCACAATACAATATATAACTATTTTTTTTAAAAAAAATAGTAAAAAGCTTAATTACATTAAAATTTTTAAATCGCGAATTAGATTTATATAAGAATACATATTTTAAACTAGGTACTCAAAATATATGTTAGAAGTCCCTTAAACTCATTAATAATACCGGTGTCTCAAAATGTGATGATCACAAAAACCCTTAGAGAATGTCCTTAAACATTTTTTCAAGATGTGTCACCTATAATTTATAAATATAAAATGAATCATACAAAAATAAAATAAAACGGTACACCTATTGTTAAATATTGTTATTTTTAATATTGGCGACTAATTGATGTAGGAAATCCATACAGGTAATAATATGTTCTGTTTTTTTAGTTCCCATGTATTTTATGAACGAATCGTGATGACTGATGACTGGCCACAACAAATGAAAATAAATCTGAGACGTTTCTCACTTTTCACAAACAATTTATAAAAGTCGTAAACAAATTAAAAATGTAGCAATAACGATTAAAAAACTGTCCAATCGTCGATTTTTATATTACTGTACCATTGTGTTGCTTCGCGTGCGTGTTATAAATTATTATTGTGCACTCTCTGCAGCTATCCCACTTAAGTATACTCATTGATATTGCATGTATATTTATAAACCATTACCGTAGTCAATATCATTTTTAAATATATGTAACCACTAACCGACATTTGCATATTTGTTTTGCCGATGAACTCATCATTATAGACATTGTTCGAAATCGAACAAACAATATTTACTTGTTGTACTCAAAAAATAATGATTCAGAATAACATTTTATTTTTTATTTTTTTTTGTGTGCAGTTCCTGCGCACCGGTGTCTTTGAAGTTTATGGTGTCAAATAATACAAAAAAAAAAAATTAAACGGTTAACGAGACCAATTTATTAATATTATTATTCGGAAATTTAAATACAGTTTGATAAACTCGTCCATTTGTGCATACAGCAATTATGCAATTTGTAATTGAAAACCGGTTTTCTCTCCCCCCAATTTCCACTTGAATGCGAAATACCACAGCTTTGTCGAGTACCTACCTCTAACTATATATTTACATCTGATTATTATCGCGTGGTCCTTGAGCGGTTGAAACCAATAATTGAATATGTAGATCAAAACCGCCGTTTTGGTCTATCCGATTTTTTCCCGATTATTGTTATTCGTACACGTGTATATTTAATAAAATCCTAATCAAAAAATATGACATGACACGCGATTTATTTTTGTTAAATTACTAGGTATGTCGGGTAGGGTAAAATTATAGACGGTCGATAAAGAAATCAATCCATTAATTGTTTCTTGATTCTTGATCCGGACCACACAGCCACTTTGAATTTTGGAAATTCAAATAAGTGAAATTTGTCTATTGGAAAGTAAAAACAGTTAACATGTAAAACGATTGGATAAGTATTTTTTTTTGGAGCCCACTGTTGTTCTTTCATTCGTAGTATTCTAGGTTTGAAAACAAAACTTAAAAAAGTCATTATTTTTCATAAAAATTATTGTTACTGTGCACGTATTATAAAATATGTATTGAATCGTGGTTATTGACAACTGAATAATTCTATTTTATTATTTACATTGGGTTTATAAACTTGCTATACGAGCGCATGAATATAAATCAATTTTGTTCAAAAGTTATTAAATACACAACATATAATTATGAATTTATTATTCGTTTGGAAAACATTTTAATCTAGACACACGTTTAAACTAGTACCTATAGGTACGGAAAAGTATATAAAACCCAACGAGATAGTTAAGTTCCTGGTTTCTTTGAGTGATTTATGTAACTCTATAAAACTAAATGCAACTAATAATGTTAAGTGTTGCACTGTTGCCAAATAAAATTATACGCATTTTTCTGTTCGTGTAATAAATCAATTCGAACTGTACATAAACAGATTTACTGTCCCTTTTTTTAATGTAATAATAATATAAAATCAGTGCATGGTATACAAAAGGGTGAGTTGGGAATCTTTCATTCAAGAAATAAACCATATAAACACTAAAATTAGAGGTACGAAAATTGTAAACAGACATTTTTTTCCGTTAGTAATCCTGAGAATAATTCGAACAGTCCATATCAATATAGGTGTTAAATTGAACACCGATTGCAAGCGTGTTGGCCATTTTTTAATTTTTCCAATAGTTTTCCACAATATTTCGAAAATTCTACGGTACAGCGGTCAAGTGTTTTTAATCTCCGAGCACGTTTTGATCCTGCGGTTCAGTCGGGTCACTGGTCGCAGGATGTGTCACGACGTAAACGCGTGTACGATTGTACACGATCGAACGACGTGCACTCCTCAAAAAAGTTTTTTCCTGGGCGAGGTGGAAGGATGAGCGAAGACGAAAAATTACACAGCCGCTGTCGTATAGGTAAATAAAGCCTCTGCCGTTCGTATCGTTTCCGGTCGTAAAATCCAATTTCGCATTGTTCACTGCGCGAGCGGTTAATTGAACGAGCGCAGAGAGATTCGACGTAATGTCGTGTGTATCTGTCGCAAGATTGTCGTCTCTCGGGAACAATATATCGTAATATTTAAACGGTGACACTATTATTATAATCGTTATAAGGTATTGTATTAAATTATTATATACACACAAACATGACGTGATGGGAGGGCCCGGCTACATATTATTATATGTACCTTATATATTCGTTGTCGGGCGATTTAAAAATGAAAAATGCCCGGACGGTAAATACAAAATTTAATTTTATAACAAAACCGAAACTCGTCGCGTACCTACCTATGATGTGTGTATGTGTTTGTGTGTGTGTGTGTGTACCACGTTACCTATACCTAGGTAACCTGCAGTGCTGTAATCCGCATGCCTGCATGGCCGATCTGCCGCGCGGGGGATAAGAATAACGGACGTCCTTTGTACCAGCGGAGCGTGAAACGAGGTTAAAAAGTTTCGTCCACGGTCGAACGATCGGTGTGCATATTATATTATATTGAGCAACTGCACCGGCGCAGTGTTCGGAGTCGTATTATAATATATGCGTATATTATGTTTAATAATATATATAATAATATTATATATGGGTGCGTCGTCCGTTTCACCGGCACATATAATAATAATAATAATGTATAGGCACGTTACGACAATTAACGTACCCGCTATATTACATAGGTACGTTGTTGTTGTTATTATGCTAGTTTTATGTATATCTGGCGGTAAATCCTAATTGGTTTCTAAATGATCGTTTTGATGGTCCTGAATTCACTTTTTCAATTAATAAACAGTATGATGGTAAACAATCAGCAGCCATTGTAAATAAAACGTGCAACTAATAACACATTAAAAACAAATTTTTTTATCTTATGTCAATATTTTGGTCATTTGATTTTTGTTTTCATTCGAAAAGTTGTCACCTTAATTTGTTCCAATTTTACTCGCTTATGCCACACACTATAGTAACTTCTTTTAAAATGTCTACAACCAGTACAATTTTGAATAAACATGGAACCAATTTAGAAGTTTGGGTTGTATACAATTTCACTAGGTATTTCACATCATATTTGCGAGACAATGAGGATGTAAATTTTTAATTTTTTTACTGAGGCAAACAAATCGAATATAGAGGGACCGCCGAATTTAAATCAGAAATAGTGTCATTGTTGTTAACATAATGTTGATTACGTATAAGGTATAACGTACTATGCTCTTTAACCTAACCTATGTGTGTATACAGAAAATTATGTACACACGTCGTATTCTGTCTTGTCAAACAAGACGTGCTTTGTGCAATTTTTTTCACACACGTTTGATACGAAACTAATCCATTTCACGATTGATGTATGCGGG
This sequence comes from Neotoxoptera formosana, assembly GCA_022818045.1. NCBI lineage: Eukaryota > Metazoa > Arthropoda > Insecta > Hemiptera > Aphididae > Neotoxoptera > Neotoxoptera formosana. The sequence continues at coordinate 45,336,919 of CM040630.1, read as the reverse complement.
TTTCAAATAAACCTAATTAGCATATTTTGGAATTTCTTGCTAATGTTTTTGATACTAATGTTTCAAAACTCGTATAGCATTGCAAATAAAAAACATTTTTTTACTACAGATAGTCGAGACCCCAAGATTTACTACAGTGAAACCTCCCCTAACAGACACAATTTCAGTGACCAAGAGTGTCTGGTATTTAGAAGGTTTCACTACAGTATATTATTTTGTATTCGATATATCAATAAAACAAGGTCCAATGATCGAATAGAGGTATTACAAGTTTTTAATGAAGGAGTGATCTAGTTGTGTGGTAATGTAAGTTTAAGTCGTAACCAATTGTTTATGTATTATATTTTTTCCAACTCAAAATACAAATTTAATATTTGTCACACTTTATTCATGTCGTTCAATATCAACGGTAATACATATTGTAACATAAAAATACGTTATTACCAAACTATGCGATTTTGACGTACAAATTTATAGTTGTGTAAGCTTTGTATATTTTTTTATAATAATTATCAGTAAATGTTTTTAGTGAAATACACTGTAAGTATACAATTCATGTAGTTATTTGTTAATATTTAAGTTATAAAAAATTTAATAATTCTGTTCATAATTCAATAACTTCATAATTAAGGATCAAAAATCGACTGAAAGGTCACTAAGTCTTATTTCGAAATGATTCTAAATTTCTTAGAGGAGCGATTAATATATTGGTTTTTATAAATTTTATAGATTGTGTGAAAACACTTTATAGGTATAGTAGAAAAATTTCTTTGATCTTCAACTTCGTTGTTTCTGGTGATAAATTAGATTTAGATGGGAGGTAAGTATATCCAGTACCTACTTTCCTTAATAATCGGTAAAATCCAAAACAAATTTATAATTTTAATAAACTTATAAACTCATATATTATATATATTATACAAATAAAAGTAAACATAAATATTGAAATGGTTTATGGTATGTAATAAATTACGTTTAAAAATGTTCGGTTTTTTTAAATTTTACTGTAAATCATTAATATCAATCAGCAATGTTAATATATTATTATCATTCATCGGCAAACCCGAAAAATCATGGCCATGCAATTATAGACACATTAAATAAGTTATAAATTATAATTATCATAATAATACTTAATCACGCATTGTCATTTGACATCGGTTGAAGTCGGTGAGTCTAAATCCAGAAATCGAAATTTAAAACAATTACGCTAGATGATAATAACAAAAAAAAATTGATAGGTATGCGCGCGCATGTCATATTAAAATAATTTACCAATACCATAGCTATTATTATGATACAATAAATTATAATATTATATGTAACGATATTTTTAGCTCAAGGATATTTTATGTATCGTTATAATCTACTTCATTACTAATGATTAACATGATAAAATATATTTCAATACTTCAATAAAAATCTTGAAGCTTTGGCAATTTATTTTGCAGCGTTTAACGTATTTTACAAAACCACTTTATTTATTATTTTATAATGTGTACAGGAAAATAATTAACATATAAACCGTATTGTTTATTTTTACACAATAAATTACAGTGTAATTACTCCGAGCAAACGACAGCTAATCTTATATTAACAATTTAATATATTCGCCGTGGTAATCGACAAAAATGACCAACGGAAAACTTTTATCGAATATAAAAAAAATTTATCCAATTACAATAATTTTATTGCATTTCATACTTTTTTTTTTAATCAAACCAACTACGAAAATGTACAAATAACTTATTAAAATAATTACTATTGCTGCGGGCGAAAATGGGAGTGAGATAAGTAAGAGCACTAAAATTTGTTATTGTATAAGTGATGTAATTATTTCTGTTAAATTATATTGTAGGTACACCGAAATAATAATTAATCGAGTTTAATATTTTTGATATTATCCAAAAATCTTATGCTTACCGATCGTTCTTGATTGATGAATCGTTCGCGTATGATTTTCAACAGATCACAAATAACATTTTATATCCATCATTAGGCACAAATAGTGTTCGAAAGTAGTGTGCGTCATAAAGTTGAATCTTAAAATGAAGTCTCATAAAAACAATTTATTACAAGTCTTTCTTTTTATAAAAAGTATTTGTGAAAGGTACGAAATATATCTTATAAAAGTCATTTGTTACAAAAATGTTTCCTACTTACTAAAACGTCACAACAACAAAACGATAACATTTATTAATGACGTATCAAAAGGTTAGCTTAGGTTAAACAAAAATATATTAATTTATAAAAAATTACATAAAATAAAAAAATATTTTCTTTTAATAAACGTAACGAGTTTAGATAGTCAATATAGTCAATATAATATTATCTATGTATACTCAATATATTCAATGGTAATATAGTATATGAATTATTATTATTACCATCACGTTTTTCATGTTTGGTCGTAGATAGTGATAGTCAAAATGAATGGGTTCCTATTAATAATTATCAAAAAAAATATATTAAATGAAGTACAATAATTCTACACTTACATGATCAACCGTCCGTGTGGGTCATTAAATAACAATCAAAATACTGTATTACCTATAACTCCATTAAGTATTATCGTATAATTGAATAAGAAAACATATTATTATGCTCGACATTGCTTGTAGTCGATATGATGTATAATCCGCGGTAATACCACATTTGTAAGAAACAATGACTTTTATGAGATACAACAGAGTTGATTTTTATTATTATCAACTTTATGACACACGACTTTCGAACGCACGACCCAGATTCCTATCGTTTTATTGTATAAACGGAAACCGATTTTGGTCAGTTGGGTGCCTATATATGCAAAGACGGGCGAAAGATGGTTTGATTAGAAAAATCCCATTTCTAAAAGGTGCCCTACACGCGTCGACCATAATATTATTACGGTTTCGCGAATCGTGACCGAAGCGCAAGGAGCCTCCTCTACAGCTGCGCAGCACCACTCAAGTCTAGACTCGCAGACGCGTCTCGATCGAAATCTCTTTGGGTCCGTACCTATACCCGCCGTGGCTATCGACGATTAAAGAAAAAATGTGTGTCGCGTCGAACGATAGATATTACACAGAAGTCTCGCGCATTTTCACTAGTCTGCTCTGAAGAAATCATCGCTAATTGGCCGTGCGAAAAAAAAAAAACGTAAACAAACAACGATTCTCTTGGATTATTATTTTTTTATTTTTTTCCGACGACAAAATCCTGCCCACACCGCACCGTCCCGAGTACGAGCCGCGTCCGACGACGACCTTGATACCAATATGGTCTAATATACACCAGACGTTATCGCGAGCTTATAACCAACGGTATACATTACACGCACACGCACAATCGCGTTCTCAAATTGAATACAAATCTGCCATTACACGGGGTTAGTAGAGGAGTTTTATTTTTTTAATATTATATTATTCTTCTTCTGGATTTGTTGTTTTTTTTTAATTTTTGCTTGTCCTGTTCCGCGTGCGTCCGAGAAAAAAATAACCGCACCGACAGCGCGGGAGATCGCGTGTAACCAAAAACCGAGTAAAATTACAGAGGCGAAAGAAACAAAAAACTAGTTTCGTTTTACACTCGATCAAAACACACTCGGTCTTTGGTATACCTAGGTAGGCGCACCTGCTTACCATAACGATTACGATTACGCGAAATTATAATATTTCACAGCGCGGCGTCAGTCCTTCGGCTGCTGAACGTTTCAATCGAATATATATGTGCTATAAATATTATATTATATTAAAATAATATCATGTTCATTGTTCGTATATTATCGCGATACACGCCAAGCAGAGTGTGTGTGTGTGGCGGCAAAATGTTCAGAAGTGCCGAAATTGTTTAGATGTTTTCGCGTGACTAAAACGTAAAAGTGCGTTTCCAATGATATATTATAGTTCCTAGAAATAAAGTTCATGAAAAACACATTTCCGAACAAATATATTTCTGATAACATGCGTTTCCGAAAAATACATTTCTAACATAATGAGTTTCTGATTAATTCTTTTTCGACTAAATATGGTTCTGAAAAATATAGTTCATGGAAAATACGTTTCTGATAAAATATTTTTCCAGACAAATACAATTCTTAGCATTTATTTTACAACTTTATACGCGCAGTCTATATAATTTCGATCCGATCTGGCTAGGTACGCCACGTCCGCATGTTTTCGACATGTCTCGATAGTATTATTGAGACCTGCGTCGGGCAGAGGTAGCAGACGTCTGTAACAGGAATTAAATAGGCGGAATACTCGAATACCGGCGAAAGATGACGATAAATGATCGACGGTTAAAATAATATATAGGTACCTAATGTACTCGGATTCTGTTCATGGTCGTTCGGCGATCGGTTACCTATCTATACCGCGAAAGGGTTAACACACAATAAAGACAAGTCCGATATTGTTACACGCGGTTTTTTTTCACCGTGACATTGAGCCTTCCGAATTTGTCATCGTGTGTATCGTGGATATTATACGCTTTGAAAACATTTTTAAGCATTCGCCGGAGATTCGTTGCACGTTCCCAATAAGTAATAGTACCTACCTATATGTTATATAAACATAATATATAGGAGGTATTTAATTATTGTCTTATAAATCGTGTTTACTTTTAAAGTAATTAAATCAAGTTTTCAAGGGGAATTAAATTGAAGCGGGTACGCTGTGTGTAATAACATAAATTACAAATGTGATTAAATTTTTTTTACGTTGATTTAATTTAAGTGTAATAGACATTATACCTACCTCGTATAAGCATTATTATATAATACTGCAGAAATAGTGACATTGTTAAACGAGTAATATGCGTGCACCGCAGTGCTTACAAGTTACAATAATGGTCTCACACACAGTTGAGATTCCGCCATTCCGGGTGGTAGGGCCCCGTCGTCTGGTGGTGGATGTGTTATTTTATGTGACTCGCCGTAGCATGAGCATATAATAATATTATAATAGTAGCTCCGTAGAATATAATATCATTTGTAATTAGCTTATTGCAACACTTTTATTCCTAACACAAAGTTTGAATTATGTAACAATGAATTCGATTTTAAAACTTTTATTTTGTATTTTAGATCGTTTTTACACGGTAGAGCTGTGTCTTAATAATTTGTAAGCGCCTAACCTAAACAAATTTAAATAATTTCATTTTAAGGTTTTTAATGTGCTTTAAACGCATATCCTTTTCTAGTCATGACTCATGATTATCAATATGTAAATTTCAAATTTGTTAGAAAAGATAAATTCTCGTCTTGTTCAAAAATTCTTTATTGTCAGTCGTCGGCAGTTTTTCTCACCACTAAGCAAAACTATATACCTATTAAAGTACTGAGAAAATCGAGAAACGACGTTTTCAATATCTCCCATGAAATCTTATAGAAAGCCTATAAAAAGCTACAAGTATAGAACCCGAAGTTATTAATGTTGTTCCTCGTTAAGGGTTGAAATACCTATCATACAAACAGCGCGCTGTTAAATTTAATAACTATGCTAAAATGACAGCACAACATTATGTAGAGCTATATGATTGGTACAGAATGCCACCATCTGTACATAAAGTATTAATTCACGGAGCTCTCTTCATAAAATATTCGTTGTTGCCAATCGGGTTTCTTTCGGAAGAAGCGCAAGAAAGTAGAAATAAAGACTATAAAAGATACCGCGAACACCACACAAGAAAATCTTCACGAATAAAATATACAAATATAGACTTATTGCATTTTCTTTTTATTTCTTCCGATCCTCGTATCACATCAAAAAGAACTTAAACTAAAAATTCTAAAACTGAACTATCAATAGATGCATTGGATTTATTAGCTGCTAAAGTAACTAATAAGGAAAGTTATTCCGATACAGATTCAGAATAAAATAAAATGTAGAAAATTAAAATAAACATAAATGATAAATATATTAATAAATAAGTAATACGTTACTATGTATATTTTGTATTTTATGCTATTAAACATACTGTTACACCAAAATGTAATATTTTGTGACCCTACCAACTTAAATTTTTTTGTTGTAACAAATTGCATATTAATATAGTAAATTTAATTATAATGTATTCAAGTACAAATTTTTTAAATAGTAAGGTTAAAATAAATAATTTCCAATGTAATATTATGTTTTATTTTCTTATTATATGTAGGTACTACAACCAATTTCAGGAACTGTTGGACCAATATTTTATGAAAAAATTATTTTGGCCACCTAGAAAGGCGATCGGGACCACTGTGCGGCGTACACACGATAAGTGAGTATGATACATATTTCAGAGACGTCTCACCAGCTCTATTTTTATTTTACATATGACTTCATATAGCAAACGTGTACAAAATTGCATACACTAAAGGTTACATATCAATATGTCAAGAAAAACCTTCAATATTCCATATGGTCCACCGCCAGTGCGTTGATTTTTCAATGTCGGAAGACGCGATCGTAAAAACCATTATCTATGTATTATAAGTTCCAAGCCTTAAAGCTTGAGATCTAAAAGCAAAAATCATACTACATAATTGGTAATTACAGGTACCCGGGATAGGGAGGGTAATATAGAAGCCGCGACCAGTGTGCATGTACCTATTGTACCTACATATTATTATTGTATAGTTATCGACGACTTTATAGACTATAAAATCAAAAATCTATACACAAACGATTTAACTGGATCGGCGGCGATTCATCAGGACGTACCTACGACCAATAATCAATGATTGGATAGCGACACTGTCGAGATGAGCGTAATAGGTAAGTATAGGTTTAGCAAACATCGCGAAGGTGGGAAAAAAATGCGTTAAAAAAATTTGTAAAACGGTCATGGTGCAGAATTATATCGTTCGGCACGATTGGTATATTACACGGCGGCGGGTTCGATTAAAACGAGTGAATAAAAAAATAATAATAACGATAAAAAACCAAAAACAAAGAGAGCGAAAAACAGCGCTGTAAATATCGCAGTAGCCGTAACTGGTGTGTAATATTATTATTACCATTATTATTATTATAGGTCTGCCCGTCGACGAGCGATAAAAAATAATTAACTCGCGTAAGTACACGTCCGCCGCCGCCGTCGCCGCCGTGTGTGCTACCGATCGGACGAGACATGAGCGGACTATAAATCAATCTTGACGGACACCGGCCGGCAGCGATCGCCGTCGATTCTCCAACACAGAAATCGCTTACGAATTTTATTATTACACATTTTTTAATAGTTTTTAAAAATATTTTCGATCCGAAAACCGCTTGGGCTTTGGAGGCACGCGGACCTAACTAATTTTATATCGATGGCAGCGTTGAATAAAACGAAATCACCAATCGATAAATAATAATGATCTGCATGTACGACACCGTAAACCGGTGCACCGAAACATCTCGAGTGTGCGGTCAAAATATATAAGATTATTATATTAGAATATTCAAAATAAAAATAAAATACTGGACAAACTTCAATTTTTTTTTTCATAATATGTAAACTTACATTGACCACCAGTAAACAAAATTGTGTTTGAAATTGTCCAACATTTGTCTATCTTAATTATTATATAACATAATAAAACCAAAACTATTTTTCTAAGATTAAATTTTTAAATATTAATAACTATTAATTTATTTTAAAATTTTACCGTCAGCTAATTAATAATTATACCCTGATTTACTATTACTAATTTTCTTGAAACTATATCGTTACCATCACCTGCTACGGCTACAACTATTATATAAAGGTATATTACAACTATTCAAAATTCAAATAATAGGTTGTTTAATGTTTATATTCTTATAATAAAAATTTTTTTTTCAAACAATTTATTATATTATTCATTTATTTATTATCACATGGCTGTCCCACACAGCTTTGCCCGTTCACGGTGATTAAAAAAATCAAAACTTCAATAAATCAACAATAATAGTTTTTATTAGTAGTTTATTATTTTATTTTACCTAAAAAGTTATTTAGAGATGGAGGTAGAGAGGATATCATAGGCTTAAATTGGTATGAGAACTTTGATATAGGATCATCATAAATATATGTGCAAAAATTCAGAAAAATCGGTGCAGTAGTTTTCCTTGTTAGCGGGGACAAACTAAAAACCGCTTACTACTTTATAATATAACTAGCTGATCTCGTGCACTTCGTTGCCCGTTTAAAAAAATAATAAAGCCAACTCTATATGAATAATAAGTTTTATTTTATAAATAACGGTTACAATATACTAAGTAATATCGTTACAACAATATTCAATTTAGTCTCACCCGGCGTTGCCTGAGCCAAATATTAAGTTAAGATTAACTTCAAGTGATTTACATACATCTAAATCACCTAGGTGGGCAATCAACTGCATTATATCACGGACAATATGCGAGCAGTATATTATCAGGTAGGCAATCCACCTGCGGTGGATTGCGGACCCCCATGAGGTGCGTGATTGAATGGAAACAGAATTGGGTAGATGAAAAACAGTTCAGAGTTGTCATTTTGTAACACCTGCACTCGCATATTAAATTTGTCTAGCCGATCCCGTGCACTTTTTATTTCATTTTTAGCTGTTAATCTATAGGAATTACTGGCAGCGTTTGGCGAAAATCTTCAGCTATAAAGGGAGTTGGAATTGATATTCCATTTTAAATCTATACATATATATAAAAATCGACATGGCACACGTATCTCGCACATCCCGGTGTGTTGAGTAGGTAGTTTTGAAATATATATATATATATATATATTGTAACTAGCTGATCCCGTGCACTTCGTTGCCCATTAAAAAAATTAATAATGCCAAGTCTATATGAATAATATATTTTATTTTATAATATAACGGTTAAAATATACTAAGTAATATCGTTACAACAATATTCAATTTATTTTGGGTCATTATGTATTTTTATTCGTTTTATCGAGAAAAGTCTGATCCGTCTCATTCTGCCCCGCCCAGCGTTGCCTGTGGCAAATATTAAGTTAAGATTAACCTCAAGTGATTTACATGCATCCAAACCACCAAGGTAATCCACTAAATTGGATCTCGGAAATATGTGAACAGTAAATTATCAGGTAGGCAATCCACCTGCGGTGGATTGCGGACCCCATGAAGTGCGTAAGACCCATGCAAAAGATTTGTTTTTTTTTATAAATTTATAGCTGAACCGGCAACGCTTTGCTATTGTTATACTTTCCATAGGTAAATTTGACCCAGTGAACTTAGTATCACCTACAATTTATTCATCTTTTATATATATAGCTGTCCTATATGTGCCGTGACCGTTCCGGGATTCCCCCTGCTTTTATAGACACATTTTCAACTATAGACATCTTTTGATACAACGACGGAAAGTGCGAGTATATTGTAAGCCAGGGGTCGGCAATAGGCGGCCCGCGGGCCATACCGGCCCGCGGAAGGGAAATAACTGGACCGCCAAAAAATGTCTTAATTTTCCTATATATTCTATGTATCACTCCCCCTCCCTTCATAACAAAAATTAAATAATATTGAAATCGATTTCATTGGGCGCTGAGACAATAATAACGGTTTATGGTTTAACGGATTATCTGTGTTGTTGTTGAACGTGCCGCAGTCACGGCTTAAAAAATAAATACATTAATGATAAAATTAAGTTTAAGATTTTTTTGGCCCTCGAAATTTTTTTTTTTTAAATATCTGGACCGCCATATAAATTAATTGCCGACCCCTGTTGTAAGCTATTAGTACGAAGCAAATGACGGATGTCGGGTAAAAAGTGTTTTAACGCGTTTATAGTTCGAACCCGATACCACTGAATACGACGTAAAGCGTTAATTTTTTTTGCATTATTGTTATTATTTTCGGCACCCAATTAATTTTTCCACACTAAAACCTTCCCCGAGTCTAGACCTATTTAATAGTGAAAATTGAACTAAAATCCGTTGTTTACTTTTTAAGATTTTTGCGACCAAACAAACAAATTTATATAATAGTAAGATAACAAAACTAAGATTAGCCACGTCATTTAATGCAATCTCTATATAGTGTACTTTACCAATAAACCGAACCTATTTTCTATACAACTCATAAATATAGCCTCGGAACAATTTATTTATATCTACACGCCGATAAAATACACACACACACGAAAAAGGTCCAGGTAGATGGAAACCCTCGGGCCGCCGTGCCGTACCTTATTTCCTGTTATCGGTCGGGTGCTATTGTTATTATTATATCAATATAGATATACAAATTACATGTAAAAAATTAATTTTACCGATTTCAACCCTTTAAAATCAAAATTTTGAAAAATCCTTTCTTAGTGCCCGATGAAATTATTATAAAAATCTATCCTCGAAATTTCAAATCGATAGTTCAAATAGGTTCGGCTCTGCGTTGATCCCTGGTAAGTCGACTTTCCTTTATATATAGAGATATTACAGATATAGATTATATTTTTATGAGTATTCAAATAAGGTTGTGAATAATAATAATTATTTTTTAGGCAATAAATATGATTTATTAGTTTATAGTTATTCATTATTTTGTTTTTTATAAGGTCCATTGAGTAATAATCACTAATCAGTATATAGAATATAAAAAATATGATGTTTGATAAATTCGATTAATTTCGATACCTGAACAATTTGTGGCATATCGATACTTGCAATTATATCGTTGCCGATCATTACTAATTATACTTATTGAACATATTATAACTAATACATACAGCTATATACATTCTACGTCAAACTATATAAGGTATGTAGGTACGTTTCGAATAAGTTATACGATATTTAGCTCATTCTTACATCAATAACTTTTCTTGACTAAATCCATTTTCCATAGGTACTTTATATAACTATTGTGTACACATTCAATGATTTTAAATTGATAACACTTGATCACGTTTATCAAATATTATAGTACCTATGGTTAGGTTACTGTCACTTGTCAACGTATAAAATTGAAAACGTTATTAATATGTGTGTGCGTTCTTCTACATCAACGATTCTCAAACCTTGAACAGTCGTCATCGGGAATCTAAACGTTAATATTAATAACAAAGAGTTTGAAAAAAAGTCGAGTGCTGTCATGGGACACCCGGTAAAAACGTAGTTTCTTTGGCAGTCTTATAGGTTACAGATTAATTTCAGTGGAACTATTCAAAATGAAAGTAAATATTATGTTATCAGGTTTTTTATTTTATTTTATTTAATTCATTGAAATTACGAACATTGAAAAATACATTGAATTATTATTATTGTTCATATTCAATCATCGAAATGATAGGCCTGTGATAACTGAAATACGACACGTATGTTTGTGACGTAATTTTTTCCAAATATCGTGAAAAAACAACATCAATAGTGGTGTCGTCTCTTGTCGTAGATTCTGACATGAAAATCTCACATTTTGCTCATAATCTTATAAAAATACCAACCTAGTCATCAAATCATTATAAATTTAATGAATTAATAATATAATAATAATATACAGTAGGGTCCCGATAGTTCAAACACAGGCTAATCCGAAAGAGCTGGAGAGAGCTTTATTAATACATACCTTTTATGTAAATTATATTGTATATGTATCATAATAATAGTATTTTCCGGTAATAAAATTTGTAGATTACGTTTGTACATCGCACGTGTACGTCGTTGGGATATGAGAAGTTTGATATGAACGTCGATCACGTTCGTCAGTTGTGTGTACATAAAGATCGTATTTAAAACATTTATTTGCGTATTTTTCTTTAAATGGCTCCACCACGTAAGCATGTTACATTAAAATTACAGGATAAGTTAGATAAAGGGAATAAATAATTATAATTAACAAGTGGACCAGCTACAGTGCTATCTCAAGACAATTTGGGATAGGTGTATCTACCATCAGTGATATAAAAAAAGAACAAGGAACAAATAGAGAGTTTTTACATAAATAAATACAGATAAAAATGAATTTCATAATTTAAATTACAATAAAGTTGATGATTTTTTAAGCCATAACTAATCCGAACGACCCCTTTCCCCAATCTCGTTCGGATTATCGAGATCCTACTGTATTAAAAATGATACGTTGTGATCGCGAAAACTGAGCACACACTAAGCAAAATTGTCCACACAACGCGCACCGCGGAGAAAAGGTCAATGACATCGAATCCCGATGAGATCAAACAAAACAAACGCGAAATAATATCATAACTGAAAAAACGCGGATTCGTCAACACAGCCATGAAAGTGATTTTATAATATTTAATGTTATTTATTTTGTTATGAACGGTTTCAATATTGTAATTAATAATAATAGTATCTGGGGTTTCCAGCTACCTGCAACCTGACCTTTTTTCTATTGTGTGTGTTTTATCGGCGGCGACGTGTAGATATATAATAACAACGTAGTCGGCCGTAGAGCGAGAGGGACAGAAGTATATAACAAAGCGGTAAAGAGTAAGAGAGATAGCGACTAACGCTTTTATTTTCGTTGCGCACGGTTTTTCTGGGCTAGGGTCCCTCCGTTCACATCGCGCCATAAGAAACTACGTTTCAAAAATCCGACGAGAAAACACAGATAAATTATAATATGTCCTAACCTTCAAGCTTCACTCTAATCTAACAACACAACATTGTATTATATTTGGCAGGTATTAGATATTATGTTATGCGTTAGTAAGACGGAGACAACACACGCGGGCACGGCGTGCACAACGCCGAGTCGGAACGGGACAAGACGCGTCTGTCGTCTACGAAGTTTGGTATAATATATTAGGTACCGATGGTTGCTGCCGTGCGCGGATGTCTGTCACTAGCAATATAATTTGATACGACGCCTAAGGGCGAATCGCATACCTATGCTATTATAATATTATAACATGTATAATATATATTATGCGTGAAATTTGCGCTCAAACGACGACCGGCGCGTACTATGTAATATCCATTTGCATACTTATATGCAGTACAATATGTAAAGCGTGTACATAATATTTATATACACGAATGTTTCGGACGCGATTATTATAGTGGCTACAACAAACGAGTTTTGGCTATAACAACAATCATAATTCATATTATATTAACTTAAACGCGATTTCGTTTCGAGAAAAACGCCGTCTCGTACGATCGTTTTTTCTTTCTTTCCATACTTGTAAGTGCCTACGATCAGTATCCGTCCACGTCGATGCATCGCGGACTTGGGCGTGCTCAATGGCAGACCGCAACGGAGGGCCATTCACCAAGCATGCACACCCCCATTTTTTTCCTTTTAATAATTATTTATTTATTCGAATTCTGATGTTTGGAATTTTGAGGAGTGTCCTCCTGTTTGCGAACGTACAAACTTCTGTTTTTCAAATGAAACCCACAATTTTTTACATTCAATTATTTAGTGGATACATTTTTTGAAAATTTTGGCGGGCCTAGCTCAAAATGTTAACTAGTCGTTTCTCAGTTATTCAAATGTTTATACTAAGGATAATAGTCCTCAAAAATGGTTTGACGAGAATATAAAATTGACGTAGTATTAGAACTAGAGTTAACTAATAATACCTCGACCATTTTTACAAATTATAAACGTTAATGGATTAATATTAATTACTAACATTTTCAAATCACCATATCTAACCTATTATCATCATGGACCTATTATCTTTAGTACACAAAGTTAAATAAAAACTACTCGGTTTGATTCTGATACGTCAACATTTTCAGAAACATTCTTCGCAAATTAAATTACGATTATATACAGTAGAAAAGTGGGCTCTCGTTTGAAAAACAGAAGTTTGTATTTCCATAGGAAACTCTTTATGTTAGTACTAAAAAAATGTCAAGAATTTTTGAATATCGTCTTTAATTACGAACTCCAAAAGTTAGAATAACTGCATTATTGAAGAAAAAAGGCGTGAGCATGCCCGACGAATCAACCTGTACATCTGAAACACTTGACAGTATATTTATTTTTTTTGTTGTTATTATTATTATTGCCTATTGGGTCGTACGTGATATGGTGGAGTCATACCATTAAAACGTCGCACTCGTCGTACACACGCCTGCACATAATATTATGAGTATTAATGCGGATCGTGGGAAACCGGTAGAAATAATCCGTTGAAAAAATTGTTCCCCTGGACAAAGAATGTCCGAAAACGTGATATACACGGTGTACAATCGACTCCATAATAATAATAATAATATATTAAATTATTTCATTCTTTCGATCTGATATTTATCGACGCAATAATAGCATTTTCATGTGGCTATAAATACATATTATACCTATTCGCGTAATCGCGATTCGAACTATTATCAATATAAATGCTTTGTCGGTCACTGTACAAAATATTATCGAGTACGTCATATGTGCGACAGCCGGCATTGTTTATGCAAAAATTGTTTTTGTAAATAATTACAATCCGCGTATGTTTAGGTTTTCTTTCATGAGTTTGGACGAGTCCCATTCACGTAAAAGCGATATCAATAAACGTTGGTTGTAATTTCAAACATTTTAGAAACGATTTACTGGAGGCAAACGATGTAATAAACCAAGCTGGTTTCAAAGTCTGGTAGGTACATGCACAAACAAAAAAACTTTTCGCAAGCTCCTAAAATTAATAATTATCATTTATCACAAATGATCAAAAAAAAAATTCGGAGGATGTTTGGATATGTTAGCACCCTCATGGTTTATACCGCACTAATGGTTAACTAATTCTAATTTTATATAAATTAATTAATATTTACAGTACCTATACAAAACCATAATGGAAATATGTGAATATTAAATAGAGGGGTAAAGTGGGGGTGAAGTCAAATTTCATATCATTGAAATTTCGTCCATGGTCTGATTCCTATATAACACGAATCAATATGATACGTAATAAATAATAATCTACCTATATAATTTATAGACGTTACCTTCTTCAACTTATTTGTTCGTGTGTGTACTGGTGGTGGTCTGAAAAAGGGCTTATTTATAATTATTTTATTTTCCCTACATTTTAGATGTCTGTACCAGAAAGGTACCACACACTATGGGAGAACTTGTTGAGAGTAATACACACACACACACACACACACACACACACACACACACACAGTGGCATGCTCACGGGGGGGATCAGGGTGTCATATCCCCCCATTGGATTTTTTTGTAATGATTTATTATCTACATGAAAAAAAAATTTAGGTTTAAAATTCAAGATTTTGGTTGTAGATTAGATCGCGTTCTTGTATTATAAATTCGATATTCAAGTGCGTCATGTTTATTGTTTCCGCACTCAGCATAACTCATAAGGCCCGTATCAATATGATGTCCTAAAAATAAACGTCCTGTTAATTGTTATTTCAATTTTTCCCGAAATGTTGAGACGGAGCTGATTTTATTACTATTAGTATTTATAACATATTTATATTGCATTTGCATTAATTTGCTTATTATCGTCTAATAAATTATACTAAATTAAATATAGAAGTTTTCAATTAAAATATTATTTATAAATTATAAGCAAATATATGAATAGGTTCTACAATGATATACATGTTTATAGCATGATAAAATATATTAATATTATAGTCGAATACTCGAATGCATGTCTAATTATAAAAATAATAAAGCAGAGCGACGGTGGCCGATGTCGACCCATAGTCGACCGGGCGGCAAAAATGGGCAAAATTTTATCTAGATAATTAATCAAATAAATATGTATTCAATTAAAACATTTTTTGAATAATTTTAAAATTTCGAATTATTTTTTTTATAATATTTTGAATAAAAATGTATTTAAATAATTTTCAAACATAATTATACTTGAATAAAATATGTACCTTTTATAGAATGATTATAGTTCTTCTAGTATGTCTACACTCTATATGTATATAGTATGTACCTCAGTAGTAACTATATTGTTTATTATTACTTTATTTATCAATATTGAAGACGTTATTATTGTACTTAGTAAATAGTCCAGTTTCAGTACTACATAGTACATAGTCTTAGCTTTATTATTTGAGTAAAAAATCGAATAATATTCAAACATTATTATTCGAGTAAGAAATTATTCCAATAATTTTCAAACATTATTTGAGTAAAAAACAATATTCGAATAATATAGTAAAGCTAGATATTCTCATTTAGTTAAAAACGAATTAATTTATTGTATATTTAAATTAATATATTATACTTGTATGTATATAATGTATTTTCAAATGGAATATTGTTTGAATAAAATGAATATCCCCCCCTTTCAAAAAAGCTGAGCACGCATATTATAATATTTACTATATTACTAACGCAATCTGCACATTTCGCCAACAACATATTATCTAAAAAAAAAACCGTGGTAACTCGAAGTTGGGCTGGTAACGATAATATTGTTGTTGTTGTCGTTGTCGCCTATAATCCTTTTGCACAAAAGTTTTTTTTTTCCATTACGGTTTCGTCATACAAAACGCCGCGGTGGCTCTAATAATATTGTCGTAATATAAGTGTTATTGTGAACCGATAAATCATATTATAACTACCGGTATTGTAACCCAAATGGTAATAACTAATAACATTTCATATAATTCTCCACATCTACAATTTGCATATTAACATAAAAATAACTATATATACCCGTGTACAAATACACATAAAAAATGGAATATAAATAAATATATATATATATATATATGTGTACCATGACATAGAATTATTATATGTTTCATTAACAACTATTATTATATATTTATAGGTTTTACATCTGTGGGCAGGTGCAGTCGAGACATCGGTAGGGTTAATTGAACAATTTTAAACTATAGTTGATATTGTTATAAAATTACATTTCTATTATCAATTTTTTTTTCTCTTGCACACATTATAATTGCTAGGTGCCACTAATTGGAATTGTTAGTGGACCCCGCTTCACGGCAATAATATGTCTTTATGCACAATCAATAAAAACAACTATGAGTCAATACATAATATATATTATATTATTATGCGTATACATACAACAAAGGGCGGTGGGTTTTAATAATAAGGAAATCCGCCCCTCTCCGCGACCTTGAGCCTGTTACAATGCGTGGTGATTGTACGGTAAAACGTGACAATAAAACTCGTATGTTCTTTAAATATTTATGTTTTTTTTCCCATCAAGTTTGACATTTAAAAATGAAAAATAAGCCATTATTCAACTGTGAAACGTGATTGTTGAGTGCCGGCGAATATCGAGGGATTAATCAACGGATTTTAGTTCCAATTTACCACCCCCCGCACTTTACCTTCGAGCTGTTGCCTAACCTAACCAATTACCATTATCGGTGCCATTACCCGAGATCAGACGCAGAGAGTTAATTCGTTTTTACCAATACATATTATAATTGTTGCGAGTACAAAATATAGTATATTATGCATAACGCGGAAAACGCGGATTATTATATTTTAGCTACATACATCGACCTACACTTATAGTACCTACGTCCTGAGTGTGACGAATTTATAAAAAATGTAAAATACACGAATCTTGTTAATATAATTAACACCGGTTTATTAAATGTACATACTATCATCAAAACGAATTCCAGATTATTTTATGACAATTTCACGCGTCTCAAAACATATTTTATTTCAAGAGTTTTTAAAAATATATCACTTTGAACACGATTAAATAATATAACTACCAACTATTAAAGAGAACACGAATTTATTAATTTTAGACAACGACCAAATCTAATTTGTAAATGTAATTATTAAAACGAGTTTAAAACTTAATTCCAAAACGGAAATTTAAGCTTCTATTATTTAAAACAAATGAATTGCAATTTTATAAGAATATATAAATACGATATTTTAGACGGTTTTTGATTGAAAACTTTGTTAAGATTAAACATAGGTAGGCAAAGAATTCTTAGTTAAATTAGGTTTCATAAACATAAGAATACCATACAAATAAATGATAAATAATCAAAGAAAACTTCATACAAGTTATTAAAATAATAATTGATCTGTCTGTTTGCCATTGTTTATTGTAATATTATATTTAAATATAAAATGCACTGTAGGTGCATGTGACATATTATTGCATATGGTCTGATAACCATAAATATTAGGTTTTTGCTATTAAATCAAATAACTGTATCAAGTCTATAATAATTTATTAAACTTTCTTTATTTATAATTTAATATTGTGTAGGTATTAATATTTGTGATGCCTCCCACAGTGAAAATGTATCACAATATTATGTACACGGTACACCCCACTGATCACGAGATGAAAACATTTCAGTATAACGTTCTGTGTTCGGAATAATTTAAACTCTATACTCTAGTACCTAACTGGAAAATTGTTAGTTTAAATGCATGTCACCTACACTTATTTTAAGGTTAAGTTTGGCAAGTATGAAATATCAGGTAATTTATGATAGTGTACCGGAAATAATTTCTTCTCAACAAGTTTGAAATGAATTGGGACGTTTCATCTACAGTGGGCGCAGTCGCAATGATATTAGAAGTACCACTACCTCAATAATATTATAGTAATCGTGGAACAGTTATTGAACACTTGAGGAAGAAAGAACTACTATACACTAGACGTCAGTATAATCGTTTACGGTTTACAGAGAGTGCAATGCAGCACGATTGTGCCGATTTGGTGAGCGTTTGTAAGACGAGTGTCAAACACTCATCAGTCACTCTACACCCATCATACACGTATGTACATTGTACACTGATGTAATATACACTTTTTAAGTAGGTCCACGCCGATGCGGTTGGTACAATTCGTGTTTACAGTACTGTTTCGTACGAGCAAAGTGAAATTTTCAAGTGCAATTTTATCGCACAAGATATCGAGTAACACTGTGTCAATATGTGAACTGTATGCATGTACAAAAGTTATGTCAAAACGAAAGTCAAGCCGAGTCATATGTCACTATGAATTATCGTGCGCACGTGTATGTATTATTATGCACGAACGTTTAAAAATATATAATATATATATATATATATATCTCGGAGTTGAGTATGAAACCATTTCCTAGAAATCCTCAAGGCTCGAGCTTAGGTAGGTTGTTAGGTATACATAACAGAAACACATTAATCTAATTTGATTATTTAAATGGTATCTACAACCGGCTGATGAATGATCTATGGTGCTTATATATATAGTTGATAAAAATCGATTACAATAAAAATTTAAAAAATACATAAACGTATATAATACATAATTTTTTTAAATAATAGAAAACATGTTTGAATATATATAATATCAAATAATATGTATAACGACTTTGTAACTTTTGATTTTGTACACGTTGTCAACAAAAAATATGGGGAACAGGTTAAATATAACTGCAGCGATACTCGATTACACCGTTAATTGAAATATTATCTTATATATTGGGTATATGCCAATAATTACTTTATTAACTTGTGTTAGTATACTCGTGTTTAGGTGTATTCTCCATATTCCATTCGTCTGTTCTTAAGATGATATTGACTCTCGAAAATTCGTCATAAAATATCGGTAATTTAATTTTTGTTGACAGCACAGTCTTAATACTAACCGCGTTGCGTATTATGCGACCGGTCAATCACGGTCTGGCCGCAGGCGGGCCAGGAAACGCATCAGGACGAGGAGCAAAACGACGATGCGGCGTCCTCGTGTCCTGATGATGGACGTATAGAAGGAGTTATGGAGAAGGAGTGATCACAGCGCCCGGAGGAGACGAATGATAGCAAGCCGTGGCGGGGGCCAGGAAATACGCGGAGACGTTAATGCGCGGTAGCAACAGCCGGAGGACGAGGAGAAAGAGGAGCTGTGCAGTTACTGCATCGGCTGCAGGATGTCCGGAGCACGTCGAAGTATTTCAGACGACACGACGTTTTGTTTTACTTAACTCGTGTCGATATCTAAAATAAATAACCAAAAGGATTCGTTCGATATCACGCCCAGCTCTGCGGGTATTATATATTATTATATAACATTCCATATGGAAAAATAACTAAATCGTGCGCGTAGTTCCCACGCCGGCAACAGGTGCGTATAATATGCCGATGTATATTATGTTATATGTTAATATTATTTCGCCCGTGTGCGTTTCGTTTTAGCGACCGAGACAGTCCGAGGCGTAAACGGTTTCAAAAAAAAAAAATAATAAAAAACTTTCCAAGACTCGAGTGGTGCGCGCAACGTGCACCGACGTTGCGTTGCCGATATTTTTCGTAATTAAATAATTAATGCACGTGACACCGCCGCACGGGTGGCCTGAGGCGGCTGCGCGTATTATCCAATTAGAAAACGGCGAGATCGACGGAATTGTAACGAAACCGTTGCGCAACACGAAAAAAGTTGATATATAATAATAATTATTATTATTATATATTATATTGTGTGTCCGCGACACGCGTTTACTCGACGTCGTGTCGGCGGTCAAGCCGATAAATTTCGTCCAAAGAATCCGACAGAGACTGGTTTGATGAGGGCGGCGCGGCGTTCTTAACTGCAAACCGCACGCATCAAGGCCGCGTCTAGGATTCGTTTCGTCGACGTATTTTACAACAATATTATTCAATTGTTGGCCAACGTTTTTCGCGGGTTTTTTCCGATACTGTTTTTCATTTTGGTCGCGGGGGGGGGTCGGTACTCCTTCAACACTGGGGCTATTATAGACACGCTCAGGACCGGCATGTAAATTAAAACATGTAAAATAATTTAAACATTGGTAATTTTGAAATGTAAAGAGCACCACCAACATATTATAATATTTTAACAGTAAAGGCACTGTTATTAGGAACTTAAGTATTGATCACCTTTTTTCTATCCACATGTATACGAGAAAGGTGCCTTCTAAATAGTTCCAAGGGGACGATGAGTAAATCCAAAGTATATACCTACGAGCATCATATTTCACTCCGGATATTGTGCTGGATAAAAAAATAATTGGTAATGACAAAGGGTTATGTTATATCGATTGCGCCAAACGAGTTTAAGTGAGACAATTGAGCACAACATATTACACGAATGGGAATACATCTATATAAATAATAAATATGTTCCGGTTTGTTAAAGCAGTAACACTATCACTATAAAAAGTAAAAGGTTCGTTCCAAGACGTCTGTAATATAAGAATATTTTGAAGGTGATAATGTTTTACATAGATCAGATATTATGGCATTATACAATTATATTACTCTATACATACATTGTTAATATTATAATTATTATAAATTTTTTTTTATCTCCGTACTAATATGCACCTATAGGCTATAATACAATTAGTTATAAAACATTATATAATAAAAAAAAACCCATCGACTCGATCGATGGTGTGGCCCGGTGTGGGTGACCACTGAGTGTAAAACAATTTTTCTATTCTCACTAACTTCTTTAATTGACCACTGAAGAATATGAAATCGGCGCAAAAAACGTATAAACTAAGTCGCATCCACTTAGTGAACGAAACAATCTTTTCACAAACTGTATGTCCAGATAGTGAAATTCATCGATATTGTGAATTTGAACGAATATCAATTATATAGACATCCATTTCATGAAATAAACAACAGTGTACTAAAACTAAATTGTACACTTTCTGTAAGTTATTCTAACTACATTTGCCTTTTTTGTTTTACAAATAAATATTAAAATATACCTACATTGAATAAACCCACAATAATTTGTTGTGCACAAAGTGCAGGTACAAAAAAGGTATCGTCCATAATAATATCATGTATTTTCGTTAAAATTCACGATCTGCACATCAAATATCCATCAGATGATATTTTATTTCACTAAGTGGATGCGACATATTATACACGGTTGAAATATGGTACCTACCGACGCAACAAACAACGACCGGCCGTTTCGAACGATTTCAAAACAGAAATAACTTGAGCTGCTTAAAGAAGAGACGAGATTGTATAATATGACAATATATGACATATTATTATGGCTCGTACACGACGGTCGTTACAACTTACGATATTATATTATGCGAAACATAATTATCGTGCACAGACGCATGTACAGGATGTATCGTGAGTACCAGTCAATAACATATTTTTTTTTCTAATTGGTATTCGTGAAATGTGATTTTTCTTTTTGGATAATTAGAGTTATAATTATACCATTATTGTACCAGAAAGCTACAATTATAAATTATAATTATTCATAAAGTAGTTTTCAGTTTATACTATTAATATTCAAAAGAAATGAATTCAACCTTAGATAGTCAATATTGATAAAAAATATTTAAAAGTTGAGCTATTGCTGTTTTTGCACTCAGTTCTCGAGTATTCGAGGTCGAGCTAAAAAGTCGAGGAAGGTATACGTATAATGTGGAGAAACACGACAAAATACACATAATATGTAAAGTTTTTTAGGACGTAGCAATAATTTTTTGGTTGATTATAATATAATGTACAGCATAAAATTACACAACCTTTAAATAATATATATTTATTTTTAGGTACAATAATAGTGTATCATGTATACCAACGATGTGATGGACGAGTTTTACGGGGACAGACATTTCGTTTGAAAGAACTGATTCATAAAATATGATACAAATAATAGTTACAATTTTCAATTACAGTTGGAATTTAAAGCCAAATGTACCTAGTGTCTATCAAATTACAGGCACAATATAAATCAGTCGACAACCGGCGATACGCCCTGCACAATATAAGACTTATATTATTGCTGAGATAATATGTCGCTTAGAGTTTAGACTTTGCTATGCCCGAAATGAGGGAGCACCGAGTGGTGATTGGGGAGGGGGGGAGGCAGAGGGAATTCCCGATATATATGCAGAGATCACGTCAGGTTATTACGGGTCGGGAATAATAATATAAAGGACTTGTAGCGGTTTGCACACTTTACATTATGACGTATACCTCCTATAATGTATAATGTAGGTAGGTACACGCATAAGCGGCGTGCGACAACTATTATACGGGTTCGATAAATATAGAGAAAGAAAGAAAAAAACCGTAAAAATCTAGTCTGAGAGCATAATAATAACGATAATGATAATAACATGATCTAGTTACGTGATTGTCGGCCCCGCGCGTGTGATACCGTCCCGATCACGAGTGGACCGCTTTCTACGGAGGCGCGAGCGCGAGCGAGCGATTCCGCGCGTGGAGGGCGCGAGACCGCCGACGTCCGGCTGCAGGACACTGCTCTGTAACCTACCTACGCGATCGTATTACAACTACTGTGGTTATTGTCATATTTTCCTCATCGTGTAACGGCCGGTCGTCGCGTGCACCGCGTGTGCCGGGGCACGTTGCGCAACGGATCGCTCCGGCCTCCGGATTGCAGCGCAACGACCACCGCAAAACAATATACTATATATAATAGCGATAATAATGATAATAATAATAATATATAACAGTTTATACGAGCCACATAATTACCGGCTGTATACCATGTCGGGTGGCCAACTCGACAGTTAAGTAACCACTAACCACCCGGCGGATAGGTCGAGACGGATAGGTCGGCGCTGGTGCACGTCGCGTCGTGTGCGTCCGACTTGGAAAAACAGCTATTGCAATATGCAGATCATGAGCTAAGATGACGTCAACCACGATAGCAAACGTCACAATCCGATTTATTTCGTTCGTCAAATCGATGAACTTCATTACTCCGACGTTGTCTACTTGTTCGGACACCGAACCCGCAACACCTCAAGTATTATCTATATAGGGCAGTGTTACGTGCATAGTTGTATCAATACAAATCATTAAAAATATACACTATGCCGAGAATACAGACCATCATGGACAACATTTCGCTCATCACCTTTCACGATATCAAACGAATAATAAAAAATTACAAATATATACAGCTCCTGCTTATATTTATAGATTTATAATAATAATTAGGCTCTTCGATACATTTTTGGATGGGTTTGGAGGTGAACTGGATAATATGTTCATTCATAATTTAACCGTGAACACATGTGCAAAATGGACACTAATGTAGATATTTTGGAAATGCTGGACAAAATGAGCCTCGAAGATGCGGTTGAACAAACTGAAAGTGTTATTATTCTGTTGAGCAAACTATTAAACATAATCAAGAACTGGATAGAGGCTAAATACCGTGTGATGGTCAGTATTGTAGGTATGTAACCATCTTCATGTTTAGATTTCTTATAATATATTATTACTTATAATGTCGCAATAAGTGTGTAAGACGGAGACACAAATGCATGGGTACCGTCCTCTTAAGAGTTGAATATTTATTTTAATTTTAGCCGAATTACAATCTTTCCGGTTTTGAAGGGTTTCTTTGGTCAAAAACAAAATAAGCAAATTAAATGAAACGAAACCCACTATTATTGTAACATTCATTCACACAGAAGGAAGGAAACGATTATAAGCCTAACCTAACCTTACAGGCTAACAGTTTGAAATAGGTCATACACTCATACTATAAGACTCACCCACGAATGCCTCATGTCTTGTGAGGAACCTCCAGTATGTATGAGTAGCGCGATGTCATTCCGTCAAACACATCTCACCGAATGTGACACTAAATGTGAACCAAGAAACATAAAAAAAATATCCGAAACCCTCTGACCGGAACATCCAGTACTTAATCTCGTTGCTCCAGAAATCGGAACTGGACGAAGTAATATTAATTAATAGAAGCTATACTACACATATTTTGTCATTGTTATTTATCATGTAATTAGGTATTATTTATTAAAAATGTAAAAATATTATAACAAATGTGCAATTCTCAATGACTATTCTGTCGAGGGTTATTATGGTAAAAAATAAATAAAAATTTATCAATATAACGACTATAAAAAAAAAGTACAAAAAAATAATTTAATATGTTATTGTGAATATTGTAATATTCATTTGATCTGCAACGGTGGTTTTTCCCGGACATAAAAGTGTACTTGTTAGTTGTTATTGTGAAGTATAAAATATTTATCGATGATGTGCCGCAACATTTAGTACCTATAGCTAATAAGTAATAACAAATAATAATTATGTGCCGTTAGGGAAATAAGTTTGAGGACCACTGATCTAATGCACCTCTTTTATATTGATATTTAAATGTAAATACGAGTTATGAATATTTAAAAGTTATTTTATTTTGCATACTCATTTATCTCGCTTAAAATTAAATCATCAATATATGAAGCCTATACGAGGTCGTGCCCTAGAATTTAGATAATACTCTTACCATTAACTTTGATAATAGGTCAAATTCACTCTTATATTATAGCTAAACAAACAATTTAAACTGTTGCTATATATACGTTTTTTTTTCTATACGTTTGTAAGACGGAGATAACACACTTGAGTTCGGCGTCCTAGTGCTGTTTACTTATTATTATTTATTATATTATACAATAATTCGGTAAAACTCGTTTGTATTCTGGTCAATAAACAAAATATTATATTTTAGGTTCAGGACGTTGCCGTACGATTGTACGAATAACAGTTTAGTCATAACTCCGAATAAAGGACATAGCATAATAAATTAGTATCATCCTTTTCACGAACAATCTGTTTAGATTCGATCAAAATTAAATTAAAACAGTTTACTCCACTACGGTCTAAAGGCAATACCTATACGCTTTAAAAACTATGTTTTCAAACATAGAAATCTTTATAATATATTAATATTGATAACCCACTCAATTATAATAATGAAGGTTTGAAGTAATCTGGCGGTTAAGTGTAGTTGGATGTATAGGTTCATTTTTTTTAAAAATAATAACTGCTACCTATTACAGTGTGTCAAATCATTTTTTCCAAAAAAAAAAAAAAAAAATTGGGATTATTTCATTAATGAGTAATGTTTACATCAAACACATACGTGGATTTCGTAATTTAAATGTTTAAATTCACAAACGTTATTCGTCGGTAAATCTAAATACTTTCCAAGACGATAAGTTTAAAATTTTTAAAAATGTACCATACAGACACTTACCCACGTCGTAATATTATTTCACTACAATGTAGTTGATTGTCGGATCACGCAGCGTTTCACAAGTCTTATAAATTTTAACCAAATGTGTTTTATAGTCGTAATGTTACATACGTCTTAATATTTTACAGGTTGTTCAACAACTTAGTATACATTTTGATGAAAACAAATGTTATCCTAGGTCAGGGTCGTATTATGTATAATAATATGGTTTTGTCATTAGAATTGAAAATACTTATCACCTCATAAAAAGTCAAAAAAAGCCAGACGGTTCTGTCAGTCATAAACCCATGTATACGCATAACTATTATGATGGTTCATAAGCGAGTTTACGACCACGAGTGAGTGACTCGATCTAACAGAGTCGTAAAATTCACGATTACCATGGTAATATTGTAGTTGAGTAAATGTAGTTTGTACATATTATTAGGAATATAAATTATTAGTGTGTTTAAAATTCTAGTCACATAATAATATATAGGTATATAACAACGAATACAACGTGTTTGAAGAATATTGCATATTTCCTATACCTACGTCTAAAATACACTGCACATGCACTGCTGATGCTTCTAACGCAACAGGTGAGTGTTATCAATTATTATCATTAATCACATTTTTCATCGCACGCCCCTGCGAGTGTGGGGAGGTTCGCCACGAATTAAAAAATGTGTGCTGACAGGGTACGCAAGCACAATCGAATTCGGAGAGAGATAAGTTGAACTCGATTCGTGTAATAACGAGTTTCAGCGCGTACACGTTAATTTCACGTATTACTACACAATTGAGTTTATAACGTACGACGCTGTCGTTGACACGTTAATTATAGTGTTTATGCGTGCCTATAGTAGTTGTGCAATAAATTCAAAAGCGGTCGAGAATGAAAAACGAGCCGCGGTAAATCTTTCGAATTGTCCAAAATCGCCTTACCGGCTTACAACGTAACATTTTGTCAATGGCATTGTCTCGAGTCGGCTACCGGTTTTTACGTCTGTCGCGCGCGTTCCCTCCAATGCCACCCACCTTAATAAATATTATACGAGTGCCGAAAACCAGTGGTCACGTTATTGCGGTATATCATACTACGCACGCACGGTAGCGTATGCGTTGTCGTCGTCGCCTTAATCGGTTTTGGTCACACCACGACATTCCCGCGGCTGCTCTCGAAATATATTATAATAATTTTAATTTAAACAATAATATTTATAATCACCCGAGTCACAGCATGCCCACTCCTTACTCGTCATCAGAGAACCGGCCACGACATGCGAGGAGAACCTCTGTGGTCAAACGCATCGTGACCAAATGAGCCCAAAATTACACCGAAGCACAAAAAATATTTATCAACCCAGCCTCACAATCAGACATGCACTTAACGAAAAAAAAACGCGGAAGCAATATAATATTTATTATTTATTCATCTCGACTCAAAAATTGTATAATAATTATCATAAATAATGTTATTATGATGGGTAGGTTCTTTTTAAAATCCTATAAAAGTATTTAATGTAATTCATGAACGTAGTATTTATATCACTCTATTCACTATAATAAAATAATAATGAGTAATACATTTGTACACTAGCAATAATAAGTAATATTATAAATCGTACTTTATGAAATAGGTTGTCGGCAATAATTATTTATGTTCATAAATGGCTTATTTAGTAATAGCTAACAATATGTTATAAAACTATTAATATAAGTGACGATTATTTGATAGAAATTATAACTATATTGAACAACATATAGCCACAGAAATGTATAATATTCTTTGGATTATCTGAACTAGCAATAAAAATCATTGTTAGCAATGGTTTTCGTTGCCGTTTCGTTAAAATATTTAAATATCCATAAAAGACATCCTTTTTATAGTTGATTTCAAATATTTGTGTAATATTTTTAATCCCAAAAAGTATTTAAGCGGGATGTATAAATATTGTGTACAACGTTGTCAGAATAAGTATTTAGGGAAAAAAGTTTAAGTTTTTAAATATTATTTTAAAATAAGTAGTATATACTAAACTAAATGACCCAGCAAACGCTGTAAATATGTAATAATAATATGTAACTATGTAAGGTTTTAAATTTTAAATATTTCATGTGAAATTTATTTTATTTTATTTTTCGTTTACGATATGTACGACGAAAAACACACCGCATTCCGTATAACAATGACATAATAATATTCGATGTACGGTGCAAAATACAAAGTGTACAGGTAAAAAAACAGTCACAATAAAAAAAAAAAATGACTTGTTCGAACAGGAAATGGCGTTCCGGTACTATGGGCGACCATCCCCGACAATAAAAATATAATAATGTGAGCATATTATAATATAGGTAGGTATACGTTGAAGAGTATATATCGCGGACAGCAGGACGGTGCGCACCCGTTTCCCGGAAAACTGCACCGCAATCGAAACAATAATACAGGGTGTCCGGTATTAAGTTAATTTTATTAGTACCTATATTAAGTAAATTTTATTAATATATTAAGTAAATTTTATTAATATATTGAGTTTATATATGTTTCCACCAAACATTGTAAATCGAATACATTTCTTTTAAAAATTAATTTTTTACAGTAATTATTTTCAGCAGTATCTCCGATTCAAGTGTGAAAAAAAACACCTGCCACCTATAGGGAGGTGCGGCATTGCATTTTTCGATGACTATCGCTTACAAACGTCCGACTGCAGATCATTAACGAATATATTTCAATTTCTCCCTTTAATTCCGGAACTGTTCGGGGTTTGTTCAACTGTCGACTTTAGGAATCATCACAAAAAGAAGCGTGCTACGGCGTAAGATCTGACCGGGGGCAGGTAATTGAGAATTTTTTATGAGGGGGGGGGGGTATCAACGGTAATACTCATAGCAAACTCAAATGTTTATTTAAACTTCAAAATTTGTATAAGACAACATAAATACAGCACACCCGGGGGAAGGGAGGGGGTCTACCCTATTTTATTCAACGCGTATTTTACCACCCACAACCACGCAGTCGTGTTACTATTTTACATAAAGATGAAATATTATAGCCGGTCGTCGTGGCTGTGCATAGAGGGCTGTTTCAAAAATGGTAAAGAGTAAACGACGGGATCGTTTTTTTTTTTTTTTTTCTATTTAGAACTGCGACGGGAGCGTTCAAGTGTATTATTCGCCTGAACATAATCCGAAATTCCTACAACTCGACACGCGTTTAGGACACGGTCAACAGCTCAGAGCATCGCACGGTATTTCTGTAATCCCATTGAATTGTTCTCACAGATCGTGTACGCAAGGTGAATATCTCATCCCGTTACTGACTGCAAAGTCGTTTACTGGTAAAATTTTACGTAGTATTTGAGAAAATCTTTTCGTTTTTACATAATATAATTTTGAAGTGTTTTTGAAAACGACCATATTTTTATTATTTCCCATCATAAAGGTCACTAAGGTTTTTTTAATCTTTTAAAGTATAGAATATTTTTCTGGGAATTTCGAAGCATAAAAATAGCATTGTTTGTTCATATTAATCTCGCCCATCTATAAACTTTAAATGCTGATAACTATAATTGACTAAACTTATTGACCTTTATGCATAGAAAATCATAGAAAAATATTTTGATCGGGAATATATATAATTTTAAAAAAAGGTGGGCTAGTGGGTACCACTCTGCAACTGTGCAGTAGGTGTCGAATGAGTCACTGTTATGGATGTGTTAAATTTCAATTCAATGATAAATCATTGAATACGAAAAAAGATTCTGAGTGAAGACGGTCGTCAGCTTATTTTATGATATTATTATTTATTGCTATAAAAGTGGATGTTTCAATTTTGACCTCTCAAAAATAGGTAGGTACTAACTAAATATAACTTACCCATCAGAAACCACACTCAATGTTTAAAATCAAATTATGATTCCAAATACTTATCGTGTAGGTATACAAAAAAACCACCACATTTTCAAATCAATACATTCATCGCTCAAAATTTAATATATTTAATTGTATGTAGTCATTAAGATAAGTAAAAACTTTGAAAATGATAACTATAGGAAAAAATATAATTTTTTTTTCTTCAAAAATGTGTTGTTGTGATGACTTTAAATCCCATAATCAAATAAATATTTTCAAAAAACGAATTTTATGGTAAATTACTGCATATACCTAGTGATAAAAGGATCGCCCTGTATATATGCGCCTTCTTCTCTACATTCAACCGGTGGGTACTACCGATAAAATTATTTATCGGCCAGGTAGGTGTATTGTACAGTACTACAGTGTACGATAGTATATAATATTATAATATTTTATATTTAAAATATATTAGATATTTAAGCATTTGGTCTTGAAAACATTATCCCATTACATATACGATTTAACCGAATTTCGGTTTAAATTTTCATACCTATATCTGTTCCAAACTCCCCACCGGCCAAATATTACTAATATTATTCATAAAGCGCGCAGATATTCTTTTAAATTTTTATTCATGTTAATCACATTATTGTTGGTCTTGAGATACCGGACACGAGTCACCGAAATTGTATGAGACATATATTACATAATTCTTGAAGCGCACACGCGCATAATATGTATTAACAAAAAGTTCTACCTACAAAAAAAAAACCCATTTACCTTGTCAAGTGTCATACAATATATACGGCTTTGAAATAAAGTGTAGGAGTTTGGAGTCTTACAATATTATACATAATATAATCTTGTTTAACAATAATTAATAAAACATCATCCGCCATTTCTCGTACAATCGAACAAATGAACGATATTAAAAAAAAAATGTTAACAACTTGTACCTAGAACCTAATGAAAAACAAACGTTTAAAATATATTTCATGTACGTTTTATAAATCAGGTTTTGAGAATCGTGACCAAACGGTTATGGTATTCTTTTTATTATGAGACCTTTTTGAGAGAGTAAAAAGCGGCAAAATTGTTATTATTAATTAATTACGTTACTTGAAAATAGTCGGTACTTAAATAAATAAGGTAATTTTTCCATTTTTTCAAAAGTAAAAAATATAAGTATCTTAAAAACCTAATGTATACACACACAGATAATGTTCTTAGGTTTAAATTTGATACATTTTGATAGATTCATTGTGGTATAAAAGCTAACAGAATATATAAAATAATAATAATAATTTGCAGCAATAATGATACATAACAAACAATATTTAAATTAGAATACAATATTGCATGCAGCACCCCCTAAATGCTAAGCTTGGGCTGGGAGAGCTATACAATTTATGATATTAATATGTTTGTATATATATATATTTGTTGTTACAATAACCTATTATTATGAAATAATTACCAAAATGTATATAAAGAATAAAAATTTAACCGAAAACATTTGTACGCGGTTTAAAGTTTTTTTTTTGTATACACTCGTTTGTTTAATAATTATATATCGTCCAATGGTTATTATTTATTTAACAGACCTAGAGTAAAAAATAAATACACTCCACATAAGCTAGTGTGAGACAGATTCAATCATTAATATTACTTAAAACCTAACTAAAAAACCGGTATTTTATTAAATTATGTTAATATTAAATAAATACAAAAAGTCAAATCGCTATAAAGCAATAAAATATGCTTTATGCCCGAAATACATATTTGTGTATTTTATTTTTTACAATCTTTATCATAACATTGATTAATAATAATCTAATGGCCTTCGTTAGCTATTCGCACAGGTATAATTTAAATAATGTTTTTCGAGATTTCCATTACTTTAAGTAGAGATTAAAATGTTTTTTTTTCTCGATCAGTTCACATTTATTTCCCCTCTGATTAAAATTATTAAAAAATGTTTATTTCCTGACACATGAAATACTTAAAATGTTTTACATACGCGCCTTATAAACTATATTATTCTAATGAATTATAGCATTTTAATGTTTGAAAATCGGACATAATTCGTTTACATGAATAAAATAATAATGAATACCAAACCAATCTATTTTACGCACCGTATCAACATTTGTTAGCACTTGTTTTAACCCGAAAACGTGTTTGTCAACACATTACGTTGATAATAATAATAATAATAATTAGACGCAAACCTAATATTAATATTTAATTCGCTTGCTCCGCTCAGCATCACGCACATATACCAGCATGCGGTGAAAATTAATATTCCACGAGTTATAAACGAAAAAAAAAAAACAAGATTAATGCGATGATAAACCGATGAATAAAAGTCGAAACATCATAATTAGTATATTTATGGCGGTCAAATTATAAATCTTCCTT
Source organism: Neotoxoptera formosana (assembly GCA_022818045.1). Classification (NCBI taxonomy): domain Eukaryota; kingdom Metazoa; phylum Arthropoda; class Insecta; order Hemiptera; family Aphididae; genus Neotoxoptera; species Neotoxoptera formosana. The sequence continues at coordinate 45,304,769 of CM040630.1, read as the reverse complement.
ATTGCGGGCAACGAAAATATAAGCTAAGAGGTTTTTTTTTAATTAAAAAAATGGACAATTTATTGACGTTTTGGCGCGAATAAAACGGGTAAGTCTATTATTTTGTTTCTTTTTACGACTAGCCAGTACGGTGACCTTGCTCTTAAAATAACGACAAACAATGACTATAATACTCGCTCGGTGTAGTTTTTATTTACAAAAAACGGGTTAAAACCGCCGGTAAATGATAGGTTTGATAAAATGTACATATACATATATTCGGCAGTTTATCGAGTATAATTATATGTATAACCTAACCTAACCTGCGGTCCGAGGAGGATAATAAGATATGGAAATTACAAAAGGGGGGCTAGACACAAAATAAACATATATAATAATTCATTCAAAAAAATAAAAAATAATCAAAATTTTAAAAAGTGATAAACATAAAGCGAAGGATATACGTTTTTGTAAATTAACGATAGTAAACAAGAGTAAAAGCTTACCTAGTATAATTAAAGCTTATACCATAGACATTTTTTTTTAGAATAAAATTTTACTTTTTAGTTTAAATATAAATTTTGTTATTGATTAAGAATTTAAGGGAGAAGAAGGCTTCGGCCCTTACAGTCTATACACTTTATATAGGTAAACAGTGTACAATTTTATTGGGTGGGGTGCTACCATTTTAAAGTATTTACTTAAATACAATTTCATATAGTTAATGATAATAATATTACCGACAAAAACACGGTATTTCTTTTTTTCAATAGTTATTTATCTGCATTTTTCATCGTTATTATCAATACGGTTTTTCCTGAGTTCTTTTAAAAAAAAAAACAATATAAATATAATAAGCAGTATATTATGTCATTCACGCAAATGGTTTATTCAAAATGAGGAGTTTTTTCAGTCAAAATGTTCAACACTTTTACTAAGATAATAGTTGAGATAATTTTGTGTTTTTTATTACAATTCTTACCAGTCTGATATCATGTCTCTCTTGCGTTATACCGACACGGATTAAAATAACGTTTACATAGGTTTGTACAAACAGGAAATTAATGGAACGGAAAGTAAATTACTGGTCGGCGCATAAATATCACGTTAGACACCCGGAGGGGTTATTCGATCGAATTCTGGCCAGCGATCTCGTCTGATATTATGTTTTCGGAATTATAATTTAGAGTGTAGGTACAGCTACGGCGGTAGACGACGGTTTAGAAATTGTTCCGATGCGATTGTGGATCGGAAAAAAATACCTCCAAATTTATCGACCGATAAATATTGTTTTTTTTAACGTATCACCGCGCCGCCGTGCCTAAATACTATAATCGTTTATGTCGCTCGTTGGCGAGACGGTCGTATATCAAATACGTTTATAATGACAAAGACTCAATAGTAGGGAGGCGATAGTGGGTATACCCGGTAAGTGGTAATACAATACTTACATATGAAATCGGCACACACGGTTAAAAGGACCTCGATACCCGTAGGTAACAACAAATAATAGCATATTATTTTACCTATTATACTATAATATTATGTCATGTATATGAAGTCAAAAGATTTACAATAGAGTTTTCAACCAGAAACTATGGGCACTTGTCTCAAGCTCTAATGTTAACACATAGTTTATTATTCAAAATGGTAATTTTACATATTAAAACCAAAGTCTAACGAAAATGTAAAAAAAAAAATAATAAGTTGCAGAGTGTATTGGCGTATAGCATTAAAATAACCGAGAGACCAATATTGTAATAAAAATAACAAATATGCATTATTTTACTTTTTATAAAAACTAAATATGTTTTTGTTATGTGGTATATACAATAAAGACTGATTCGCTCTATAGTCAAATTAAGTCTATAGTGTATCGTAACTACACATGAACCTAGAAAAGTGCTTCAGATTATGAAATTACAAAATAGAATATTATGACGTGTAAAATGAATTTGTTTGGGACTTTTAAAAATATTTTTGATATTGCGGAAACCTCCTCTTACGCGCGGTTTAAGTGGAGGGATTATCCCCCTCCCCAGTGACACTAATGACAAACATCGAGGAATCAACTTTACGGCGGCCGCGGCGGTGATAATGAGCTGGCGCTTAATCTGCGTCGGTCGGACCAGTCGGCGGCACAACGGTGTCGTGAAAAACACACACACACTGCACGCGCGAGAGCGCAGTCTTAACGACAAACTATTCGTAGGTAGGTTAGGACGGTAAAAGTAAAAGCGTAAAACCCATACCTATATAATAATATACGCGCATAACCGCATATATACGTATACGTATATTATATTGTTCGACCGCGGACCAGACGTTTATAATTTACATGCACACCGAACGAAAGATATTTAGTTCGGTAAAAGCATTTCCCTCTCACTTATTATTATTATTATTATTATTATTATTACTACTACCCGCCGACGGACCCCATTGTGTAGGTACACAAACCGCCTCGGTGATCGATGCAAAACCGATAAACAACGGCGGCGATATGCAATATAGTGCACTGTATTATTATTATTATTTTCCAGTCGAATATTCGAAACAAAATGTTTGGCTTGGAATCCTGACATCAAGAACAGTGTTGACCACTTTTGGGAGTTTTAATCATAAATCCCAATCTATCGGATTAAAAAAACCGAAAAATATTTAGTTCGGTAAAAGCATTTCCTACTCATTTATTATCATTATTATTTATTACTACTACTATACCCTCCGACGGACCCCACGATTGTGTACACAATACTGCTGCGGTAAAGTTTTGGGTGTTTTGATCATATAATATATAGGTATCCTAATCAGTCGGAAATTGTCATCATTATCGTGGGCCTATACCGGGTACAGTCTACAGGGTTGCTCAAAATGAATCATCTGATGGCTTCCGAGGTCACTTGATCTTACGCCACGTACCTAATTACTTTTTTGGGGAATATAATATTTTGTTTAAGATACACGCGTACGACGACCGTTATCATCAATCACAGAGGAGCTAACAAATTACGAAGTCGACCGATATGCTCATGGAATGAATTCGACTTCTGACTATAGATGTCGTTCGTGTGACCGAGAGAAGTAACATAGAATATATTTTACGGTACTTACCATTAAATAAATTTAAAACATTATTCTTGTGTATCGTACATTACTCTAAACTTAAAAACTAAAAATATGTAACTAATAAATGTTTTATGATTTGATGACTATTAGAGTTACTACGCTTTTATACGGGCTAAGGGGGGGGGGGTTGAGTCACCCATCATCCCTTGTAAGACAGCCACTGATCTGTATCACTTACACGCACAAATTATCATTTATCCCCACTACACAAGCATCGCGTATAACCCGTCCAGGGCCGGATTGGGCCGGCAAGCTACCGAGAAAATCTCGGTGGGCTGGTCATCACAAGGGTTTGGCCGTATAATAATTGTATTTGTATTTGACGATGAGAAATTAATACAAACACTTGTAGAAAATAATATGATTGAATCGGGTTATTAAACCGTACAGTAGTAGGTACTGTAGTCAAATTTTAGAAATCCTTATACTCGGTGGACCTTGCCTGGAATCCGGCGCTGAACCCGTCGTATATTACCCTGATGTTTAGGCGGGCATATAAAATTCCGCGTGCTGCCCTCTCCGGTTTCTTTTTCTTCGCCCTGACCGCGTTTTGCCGAGCTTATAACAAACATAAAGTATAGCACACTACTACAATGATCGTAATTATTTATGTAACAGTCGCGGGCACGCTATACATAAAATGGTCGTATAACAATAAAATATTGAATTGTAGAAACATATTGCGCAACGCACCGCGGCCACCTTTAACACAACGGCTGTCTCGCACATACACTATACGCGCATTTAGTTATGCAAGTAATAATTTTCACGATATTTTCGTGTACAGTAAATGATTAAATAAATTATGCGCATTGTCGCACTACTACTATATAGATGTTGTTATTGTTAATAATAAGAGAACGTCCCACCCGCATTTGTTGTCAGAATAATTTATTTTACTCCGTTACTTTTTAATATTAGATTTAATACTGAAATTAATTATTATCGAATTTAAATGTAAAGGACCCCTTGTAGGCGCCGTTTATGATGTTTTAACTTGGTAGCAATAGTCATGGGCATTTTGATAAAATGCAAGTAGTGAGTCCCTACCTACGTAAAATATTATTATTTTTGTATTTTACTAAGATTAGTATCGTAAAGGTTTCGACAAGCTTGGCATTGACTAGCTTACATTTAAATTACATTAATTATTATAATATTTTACTTAGCTAAACATTAAATTACAGTATGACAATAAATTTAGGCAAATATTTTTTTCAAGTTATCCATGTAATTTATAGGTAAGTATAATTTAATTTTGGTATCAATACCGATGATAGGTGGTGTTTTGGTCCCCCTGCAAGTTCTTTATTCATTGTTGAAGAGTGGTTTAAATTGTTTCTTGCCATAGAAAAATTTCGGGCAATAGTAAAAAAAAATTGTAGTAAAATTAATATACCTATTGTAAAACACCGACGTCCAAATATAGATATTGTTCTTAATCTTAAGTATTGTATAATAAGTCAGTTCACTTGAATATTAAAGCCAACCACACAATGTTTGCTATGTTGTGCGGCTGCCAAAGAAAGAAAACAAATAGTGCAATGACATCGATAATCACTTTTCACTTGATAACCTAATGCCACAATTCACAAATATGAAGTTGTCAACAAATTCAACGTCCCAGCCAACTTAGAAGCGAAAGCCCAACACAGAAAACATCAACAACGTGATAAACTTCTCAAGAAAAACTGACCTGTTCAAACCAATTTAGATGATAAGAATCGCAGATTAATTCTCTACTGTAGAACTACAAATACTGTATTATTTTTAAATGTTCTCCGTACATTTTTTAAATGTTCAGTAAAAAAAAAAAAAATAATAATAATAACATTAATAACGTTCCGATTGGGCGCCTTTAGGCATAGTATATAAAAATACATAGTTAATAGTTATCCAAACTTTATTAAAAATACATACCTAGCAGGTTATAATAGTTTGTGGCCGTCGGAATGATGAGTAAGAGACGAGATGAAAAAATAAATGAAAAATCGTACAAAGAAAGACCGGTAAAAATATAAATTAGGTAACTATTATTAAAATCTAGGCGATTTAGTAGGCGTAGTAGGCATGTGCATGAACATCGCTGCTACCTGTGTAAATGCGCAGGGGAAACCGCGAATCATATAATATTATAATTCCGCACAATCGTGTACATTAATTATTCCACGAATAAAATAAATATCATTGCGATGGTTGTGAAAATAACAATAATTTATAACACCGCGTACATAATCATATGTATAATCTGTTTTCGATTGTTCGGTTGGTTTATGCAATACGTAAATAATTAGTCGGTTAGGTAAAAGGGGTCCACCGACAGCTCGCAAGGCACGAGGTCGTGTGCATGAGAAAAAAAAATTAACCGACGACTCTTTTCATTAGTTTTTTTAATAACAGTTCAACAATATAGAACGCGCTCAAAACAAATATTAATCATACTGATCGCGGCGATTCGTATTACATATTTTAATCGAACGCAAAATATAAGCTGTCTGTTTACATAGTACCACAATCAAATTGTAACAAAAATAATAATTACTTATTTTTGACGTTCAAAATTTCAATTCGAATAAAAGTAGCGGTCCGGACAAACAACAACTGCTCGGTAGACCGTTTCTTCTGATTTGTATCGAAATGTTCACCACGCATGCCGGCGACGACCGCGACGTGTAGTAGTCAGGTAGGTACTCAAGTTTAAAATATTAAGTTATAATTACCTGTCTAGACAATAATCGAAACATATTATTATATGTTTACTAGTAAAAATTATGATACCTACGAATAAAACGTTCGTACCCATTAATAATATTATTAACGTGTGAGAACGTTTTAAAAATCAATAATCAATTATTACAACGACACACGAACTAGATAAATAATAATCAAACAAATCGCTCAACGGGAGATCATTCGCAGCGGTGGAATGGTTTCAACCGCGATTAGGTATATTATTATTATTATGACAACGTCGGATCTGACACGTGTCTTCGCCGAGCAATCGTTCCCCGACTACCTACGAATTATGTTCTCTGTGTTCTCATATTATATAATTACTGTTTATAAAAATGCGGTTGGAAAATAAGTGTAAACAGTCAAATGGATATCTATATAGCCCGACATATTATCCTTCATATATTATTATACATATTATACGACTAAAGGCCGGTATTTCAATGGTGGTTTATTTTAGGCTGGAGTTGAACTAAAAACTATGATTGAATTAATATAATTGATGTGTAATTGATAAGTGGGTACTGCGAATAATTATAATCATGTATTGTTGTGTATTTAATATTGCGATTTGATATTTTTAAATTTTTTATATAATTATTATAATGTACGTTGCACATGTATATTATATTATTTGTTATTATTATTATTATTTTTTATTTATTACGGCTTCAACATTAATGTCATTAGCCGGGAACAAAAACATGTTTACAAGTTATTTACAATCATCATAATATTTAAATAAAGGTAATACAGTATAGTACAAAGGATATGGTGATAATGGTATAGGTAACAATAATATATGACTATTTAGATTCTATTATATGGATTGGTTATTTTAAGGAATGTTATTAAATAGTTAAAATTGTCTATACTTAAAATATCTCTTAATGTTAGGTGTGGAAAGATTATTTGTTATTATTATTTTCATCTATTGAAAAACAATCAATGTGGAGTAAAAATTACTACTATGTTTAATTTATTATTATTATTATTATTATTTTTCAAATTGATATTGATTTTAAACGTTTGTATGGAAACAATGTATCAGACTTACTCAGTTAACGTGATGCATCATGCAACAAATTATTACAAATATTTTATGACCGAATAAAATACGTGAACAGTAAAAAGCTACTCGAAGAACTGAAAATGATATTAATGCATCAGAAAGTATGTACTAAGTATTTTTTAATGGTTACTTTTTATGTTAATGGTATTATTACTTTGATTTGGGTTCTAAACATTCCGTAATTATACTTGCATCATGCTTTATTAATGCTAACGTCCAAAAAATCTTCAGTTGACTCGAATGGAAAAAAATGTACAATAAAATGTTCAATAAAGGACTCCCAAAATAGCTTCATCGTGGTATCTAACACAGTAATAGAAACGGAAGAAATTCTGAAGTTGAAAAACAGCAGCAACCCGAAAAATCATTGTTTATTAATTGTGGGCTCAATATTTAATCCTACCCAAATTTTGGTTTATTTTGATGATGTAAAGTATAAGTTTTTTCAGTTATTAAAGCTTTAGATATATGTTTTAAAATATACCATGTATTTAATGTTGAATATCCATTAGAATCTTTAAACGTTTGGTTGTTTATTCAACGTTATTATTATGATGTAAAATTAAAATTTGATAAACCATGTCCTTTAATTTATCAAATTATTTCAGAACTTAAATAAAAAAAAAAGCATATAATGTACTATTATTTTTAACATTTTTTTTTCTTTTGTAAGAAATGTCTTCAATCCAAATAAAAACCTAATTTGTTATGCTAATTTTAAAAGATAAACTGAAGCTAAATGAAGCTTATCTCTTAAACTTCGATTGAAATGCAGACAATTATAGTTAAGCTTAAGTAGATATTGAAATACTTAATGTACTACCACGGAACAATATAATAATATTTAAACGACATTCGATCAGCTGATAGAACCACCGTATCCCCAGAAATACTGCAGTTAAGATTCTGTATACATTTAAGAAATGCGAACAAATCGTTACATATGCGTTATAATAAATATAAAATAATCTACGTAAATTATATGACCATGTGCGATGATAAATCGTGTTAAGTTTTTTATACTTTATTTAAAACGTAATCTCGACCACGTTTACGCACCAAGTAAGCCGAGTAAGTAACGCGTTAGTCGTAATCGATCACACGACGTGTGTATTACACCGACGTCGTCGTAGTCATATTCTTAGTTCTCACATTATATCTAGCTTGGTTCTATTGTATGTTTCATTGAAAACCCACCAAACATGTGAACACTGTGGTAGTGTGGTGCAACTGACCACCGTTAAAGTTAAAATTGAAAGTTTATTCTGTACAAAATGTTTTTTTGGTAAAATTCCATAAGAATTTTATTTAAAAAACCAAATTCCGAATTTGAGAATTGATTAGGTTATGAAGTTTAAAATCATGTCGAATATCTAATTAAATATATAAATATTTTATTTATTTTTTAAAGACTCGTACACTGTATGAGTAAACTAACTTATCTTTATTACATATTGAAAGGGGTTAAGAAGAGAAATAGGTCTAATAGAGAAAGGTATAAAATAAAATGAATACTTGTTGATTCATCTTCAGAACATAAGAATGCTGCAGAATATTAATAGTACAATTTGTACCCGTAATATTAACATAATTGTGTTTTGTTTTTAATTTTTAGAGCACGGTAAACAGCTGCAATGGTTCTATCGAATACTGCAATGTAAAACATGTGATGGGGATCGCAATATGATTTATATGACAATTAGTGAGACTTCAGCCCTCGTAATATATTTGAGCTGGTTTCACCCGTCGATGTGCACACGGCTCAGGTCATGTATATTATTTTTTATAATGAATGATCATTTATAATGTGCACTCGTGACCCCTCTGAGCCCGCAGTTGATTTCGTGGTCGCGGCCAAAGCGTTATTATTTTTTACTCACACACGCCCGTATATTGCAGGTAAGGCGCACGTCGCAATAGTAGGTACGCGTATTATATTATTATAGTCGATATTAAAATGTTTTATCGGTTTTAATAATGGTAACGTAAATTAAACGCAGCGGCGGCGGTGGTGTCATATTATATACTAACCGACATTATTATGGGTAGAGGTTTACCTATTGTGCTCCGTCGTATTCGCTATTCGGTTGAATTGAGATTAATCGCTTCCGCCAGATTTTGCGTCGACGCTAATGAAATGAGTAGCAGGTAACAGCTAAGTATACCGACTGCAACCAATGCGGTGTGGTGTGAGTATGGTTTTCTGTATCAATTTTAGTACCTATATTATGTCTTTCATCGGTAAGTATTATGTTTTTGAAAATTTTTTCGGTCCATTTCGTCGTGTATTCATTTTTTAAATTGTATACCAATTAATAACAACGTACAAAATGTATGATATAAATATAAAATATACATTTTTTTTCAGATATAATATTATGTTTTGTTGAAATTACTTGAAATTATGTGAGATGATTATTTTCAAAAACACATACATTTATCGATAAATTGACTGTATATAGTGATATGATAAAGAATCACATTTAAACGTAACCTATTACCCATATCTTCTAATTATTTTTAGTTACCAACGTATTGATATATAGTCGGAACTGCGTGCTCGGTAACTTATAGGTTTACATACAAGCTATAGCCTAAGCTACTAAAAAATAAATTCTACTCTACTCTAGTTAAGAATACCTATAATTTTTTTGATTTTTTTTTTTTTAATAAAATTCTATAGGTATTTAAGTTTTTAAATGATAGAATATAGTTTATTTCCGAAGCCGATTGCTTTTTGTAAATTATTTTTCTTTCGCAAAGGTATGCCAACGTATCGATTATTGAACCAGTTGTTATTATTGTGTACAGGATTTTATATTTTCGATAGATTAGGAGTTAAACGTCAATACCCGCCCGCTAAATCCTATGTATGGGGTAATCGGAAAACAAATCTCCAAAGCAACTATATAAAAAACTAATTCAATTATAAAAAACAGTAGGCACCCTATATATTATAATACTTAATACAAAAAAATCAGAAAAATAATAATAAAGTCCCAGTTTTTATTATTATTATAATTTTTTTTATATTATCCTCAAGCGGACTGATTAATTGACTAAGATATTACCTATAATTATCATTAAAATATTTTGTTATTTTTATTATTATTATTAACAACTGAGTCCAACAACTTCAGCAAGCATTTTGTCTTATACTGACTGAAAACGTATTATTATTTTTATTTAGGTATTATAATATATAGGTACCTAAGTCTGTCTTTTATAATTTAGATACCAAGTAAATGCTTTGAGACATTTTTTCTAGCCTATAATCCTCATATAATTTCGGCGCACTTGATATACTTAAATTGGTTTGCGCGCCTACTCCACAGACTGTAGAAAAACTGTCACTCGATATCGTAAAAACATGAAAATCTCAGTGTGGCATGCGTTAAATGGATCAAGGTTTAGGCACTGTCAAAATATTTTTCGGTCACTCGAGTTGAGTCTAGTAGTTATATAGTAGGTATATACTACGCCACGTGTTAACATAAAACGTTACCGGCTGTATATACTTAGGTGGCTAGACATACATGTGCTTAAACTGCTGCACAATGTACACAATATGTACATATTATATAGGTATTGTATCCAGCCTGATTTTTTTTTTTTTAAATATCAATTGTATTTTAATTGGACCGATATTGTGTGGTTGTATGGTTATGTTTGTCCTGTCGTAAAACCAATTTCATTATATACCTAAACATAACGCGTGTGTTATGAGTTATTGAAGAAATCGTGATTTTGTGACCTCTTACCTATTGGTCATAGATTTGTACGCGGGTCAGTCTAGAATGTCGTAATCATTATAAGGTATCAATTTTTAACCTAATCGATTATACATTATATATACATTCAGTGATCTGATGTTATCGCACTATGATTAAACGCATTTAAGTATTGCACTAATAAAAAGCTTCCAAATTCGCTCTAAATATTATTATTTTATACTTGTAATTAAAATATATAATCCGAATCCAAAAAGTCTATGATAGGCATTGCCAACAGTCAATAATTTTGTATGCTGTAGGTACGATTTTAAAAGTCAGTATCAGTATCTATGTAATCCAAGTACGAGCGTATAATAGTATCTACTTACATTTATCTACTTACTAACAATTATTTGTTTTAAACATGACCAATGGATCAATAAAAAACCTATTATGGACATGGGTTGAAATATTTATGATTACACTCATTTGATCATAAAATATTTGTTGTAAATATTCAATTTGATTTTGATAATAAATTGTTAAAATATTGTGTTTATTGTGCAATGACATTATTATTTTTAATATTTGAGTTTATTTTAAATGGAATGTTTCTGATAATACCTTATAGTCCTGTATAAGACCATTTTTATATCATTAATATATATTGATTTATAATGATGTGTAGACGGCTATTACCTATACCTATACCGTATACCGCTGGTGTATTACTAAAATGAATATAATATAGATAGGACATTAAAACTATTTTGATAACAAACTTGTTTTAAGTGATGACTAAAAAAACTTGATGAACATGCACTAAAGTCATTATGTTTTACATTAGCGATAAGAATAATACTTCAGCATTTCTAAAAAAAAAAGATCTGACCTAACTTATATACATCTTTGTGGACCATATAAATTGTTTCGTTTTCAATATTGTCTTTTAAAAAGTGCTACACAATTCAGAATATTATAGGTACAGTGACAAAATATTAGTGGTACAATTACGGCATCCCTCCCCGCTTCTTCGTTATTTTAACGTTTAAATTAATTTTTATTAATAATAAAAAACATAATTTTTTCCAATATTTAGTTACTATAAATCATTCAATATATTGAAACAATGATTGAAACAATGAGTAATAACTCAAAAGAAATTAATATTTGTGCAGAAAAGATCCACTATTTGCAGGGCATCAATTCGAAATCGCGTTTACAGCCGCACACGAAAAACGAACACAGGCAGATTAAATGGGTTATAATTACGAAATTGCATATTATTTTTTTATTTTATATCGACGTAAAATCGGAGCGATACGAGAAAGCAAAGTAAAAAAAAAAAACAAAATCGTCGTCCGAACTCCAAAACCCGTTGTCCGTGTGTGTTTCCCCACCGACACCGTTCCGCGTCCGCGAGTTTGTTTCATTAGATTTATATCACATTGTACCTACCTCCCTATATACAGTGTGATTCAAAATTTATTGAACGGCCATTTCATTGATTCAAAATAGAGAAAAATGTTCGACGTGAAAGTTTTTTGATTTAGAAACATCTAAAATAATTTATACATTTTATAATTGTTTACAATATTTAAGGAGGGTTTTGGACGGTCAACTTTAGACATTTATAAACACTTCAAATATATCTCAAGCCTGGAATTGTGCATTAATTATAATGTCGATCAAGCACTAAAATGTATTAAAAAAAGTCTTCATTTTATGCTTGCAAAAAAAGTATATCGGTTTCAATTTGAGTTTCTAAAGTTGACCCCCTAAAACCTCCCTAATATCACTGTAAAAAATTATAAAATGTACAAATCATTTCAGACGTTTGTAAATCAAGAAACTTTTGTATTATCCATTTTTCTGTATTTGGAATATCCATGTGATAAAATGGGTGTAACATACATTTTGAATCGCCCTGTATTATGAAAACCGAAATCGTTTCGCTTTTCGGTGTGACCGCGATTTCCTGGCGGCGGTACGTATACCATTATTTTCGTCGTTATTACCGTACCAATACTACACAATATCGGCGGCGGTCCCCCACGAAACCGCTCGTTCGCCAATGGTCGGCGCCCGCCGCTCCTGGAAAATGGCCGCGATTTCCCGTGCGCTGCCATTGGCCGGACGATTTTCCTTTCGGTTTCCCGCGCGCCCTCCGTCCGCATGTCGCCAGCGTTCGTTCGGTTTTTATGCTTCGCGCGTTTCGTATTAATTTATTTTTCCCAGCTTTTGGCGTTATAGATTTTACGACCACGCTCGCAAACGGCACATAAAATATGAAAATATTATATATTTTTGTTCAGCTAAACCCACTCGCTGTTCGCCTACACCTACCCTGCGCACCTATCCTGCAGTAGGACGGCGCGAAAACCGTGCCACGGCGACGGCGGCGCTTCGCGCGCTAGTTTAACGATAATTTAATGTCACGACGAGACACGCTCGAGTATTATTCATTTTATAGGAATAGATTTTTCCTTTTACAAACATTACTATATTATATTTCGTACGGTCTGGTATAGTCGTTGCCCAATTTTATACCATCATCATTATTATTGCGAGAGTTAAAAATATAAACTCGTATAATAAAAAACCAATATGTATAGGTAGGTACTTATGCGGACTTGATATAATATTAATAAGACCCCGCACGGCGTGTTGTGCACCAAGTAGGTATAATATGAAAACTTTAACGGTAAATAAAATATTTTGGTGTCCAAAGTTAAGACTAATATAATTTCTTACGAAATGCTTATTCGATTTGAACTGGGTTTCATTGATTTGAGAAAAGCAATAATGTTTGATACTTTCGCAAATTCATTTAAAATATCAAATCAAATTTTTTATTACACATTCTGATATAGCAAACTTTTTCCATAAATTTAAACTCGTATATACATAGGGTGTTAATTCAACATTACATACCAAGGTTTATTATGTTACATTAATTTGGTAATCTTTAGGATTTTAAGGTTGATTACAATGCAACAATGGGTATTTTCTACAAAAAATACCTGAAATATAAACACTATTTATTTTATATTTTTAAAAAGTACCTACTCGAACGATGATTCCAAAAAACAAATTTAATCATCACAACCAAAAATACAAACTACTCAGTGGTCAGGTTTTTTGGGGCAATATTGTAATCAAGACGAAATAGCGATTCCGTATAGTAGGTATCTTAAGTAGTAATATCTTTAGTATCGAAATTAACATTAAAGGTCACATTCATTTTTACGAACAATTAACACAACAACTTCAACGTTAAAAGTTGCAACGTTTTTGTATATTGTCCTATTAAAACTTCAAATTTGCACCTCAGTATCGTTGGAAATAACACCTATTCGTACCTATTTAGTACCTATTCATAGTAACGATTTAAAACTACCCGATAGGGACCTCTCGCAGATAGATAATATATTCTTTGTAAAAAGGATATCAAACTGGTCTCCAATGGAGAAAAAAAAAGTTTTAAAAATGCACCTACTTTAAATGCATGATGGATATACCTATTTATTATTATTAATGCAAATAGTAATTAAATAATTACAATTCTACGCTTTGCGAATTTCTTTTATGTCGTTACACAAAACACCTTGGGATTGTATATTATTACCTATATAGAGTATATATCTAGGAAATGTTCAGGTATTCTATATATAGGTATAAGTTTAACGATTTTATAAGCATTCTATATTGAACGACAACATTACACACGTTACTGCTAACGTATGGGTACACGCTATAAGTAGATATTATGCATAGATAATGTTTTTAAATTCATTTTTATTACTCTTTTACGCTGTTATACTTAGGAAAATTGCGTCTACCTATACAAACATGCATATACATATTAACATAATATTATGCAAAAGCGAAAAAAGAATTACTTTAAATAGGTTCCTAGGTATAAGTCAGTCTGCCACTCGGACTCTTGTCAAAAACCTACAGTCTTACAAACATCTGATCAAATAATATGCATGCAGGGTTACATCACATACAAATTCTAGAACACTATTATAGGTATCCCAAAAAATCGTAAGTACTTTCCAAAAAAATATATTATAATAAAAACGGCATTGTAAAACTGACGCAAATTAATGGCCTCCTATTAGCCTCTCACAGAATAATAATAATAATAATAATAATAAAAATGAAACGCGAAAAATGACTTGTTTGGATAGGTACACATATTTTCAAACATAACAAATCGTGTGTATTCAATATATAAATATATATCTACATCTATATATATTAGCAGTATATAATATATAGATTGCATAATAAAATATCCGGTTTTGCCATATTATTGTGTCTACTGTTTACTATCATAATAATAAATTTATACTTTTAAACTGTAACATAATTAGTTTCCATTCACTTTTTAAAATCTGGATTTATGGTTACCGTACTCGATTATTTAATGTGTTAATTATTATATAGAGTATCTTATAATATGTATGTATAATATTATGTCTATAATAGATGTATGTTATTTTTCTTAGAGATTTTTTTATACGCTCAGTGATTTATTAATGATGGAAAAACTAAATAGATTTTTTCATATCAATTTTAATTGCTAAGAATCGTCATAATATTCATCGTGATTATAAAATATGTATTTACTCTATTTTAACGACTGTCCTTATTTCACAACAAAATAGTTAACCGTAATTGATATTTGCCTATTTATTAGTTTAACATTTTTAAAAATTATACACGGCCTCATCAAAGCTTGAATGAAAAAAAAGTCCATTGGTTTATCCGGTAATCTAAATGTGCTGACATTTTGATATTGAGACATTATCAAGAAAGTCGTCTTCTAAAACTGTAGTAATCTATAAGAATCAAGTTCTAGGAACTGTTTTTTATAATATAGACTTGTCGCCTTGTGATATTATTAAAACAATTTTCAACTAATATGTACCACAATTAACTCTATTTTAATCTAATGGTACAACATCATCAATTTACAGCTTGCGTACACATTATTAATAAACGAATTCACTATGAGGTAATTAATTATGTATATTGAGAATAGCAGAATATATTCACGTTAATAATTTAATTTATTATGTTACTAAAAATAGTTATTTACACTTTAAAACAATTAATACAATATACGCGAGTCTACCCATATATTATATAGAATATAATTTTATATAAAAGCGTTATTATTTTTCAATAAGAGTATTAATAACAATAATTATTATTATTAACAGAAGCATATTTTAATTGTGCGTAAAATATTGGTCATGGCTGATATACTTGCGATACACAAACCTAAAACATGGCTCGTAACAAGAGCCATTCTAAAATTTCACTTTCGACGTATAGTATTGACTGCACTCACACCCGAATCTGATATCGTCACGTCCCGAACCTATCCTTTTCGTGAGCTACCGTCGAAACTCGATAGGCGGAATTTACAAAATATGTTTAAAAAGCAACCCGACCTTCATGGAATAATATTGTTTCCCAACGAGCAGTGTACACGTCATATTTATCTTAAGTATACAATATGTTTGTGTAAGTACAATAAAGCGGGGCGAGACCGTCTCCGAATGTCTGCCGTCGCTTGTTAAAAAATGACATTATAATATACAAACCAAAGTCGAATGTTTTTGTCATCGTGATACATCTAAACGAATGACAGTCTTTGGTGAATAACTGTATACCACATTATGTAGGTACCACCTGTGACATAAATATATTAATTGTACCTAAAAAAAGCGAGTAAAGATTGTTGGCCAAGCGTCTTATTAATTTCCAGCCGTTCGCACCCAATCACCAACACATTTATCCCAATACATTAAATCAACAATAATTGAGTAGGATATTTTCATTAAACATTCGCCCGAATACGCTGAATTGTTTTTTAAGAATTTAAGTAGAAATATTTTGAATACCTACAAATATCCGACCTTCACGAAAAAGATAAAACTTTGTTTAATATTTTAGTAAATATAATGAATCATGAATTATAATTATAAATGCATTTATACATTATAATATAAAAAACGTACGAGTAGGTACAAGACAATTTAGTAAGTATGATAATTTTTTAATGATAGCCTCAGTCATTTATATTTATATGTTATATAATAAACTTTAAGATTTAAATAAAACATAATATATTATAACTACATGAAAAAAAGTTATAATAAATAGGTACAACCTACACCTTTGAAATATTGAAAAATGTATTTGTCTTGAAAAGGTTGGACATTTATCACGTTGAATTAAAAAAACTTCATTCTGCCTTTATTTATTATATAACAAATGGGAAAAATAAAATATTTCGTAAATTAGATTTTAGATATATGCATATTTTAACATATTATGAACATTTAAGGAGATGTCAGCGCACTATTTGTTCGCTTTTTCCCAGTTTCTGACCCACGCGCAGCATAGCAAATTCGTGTTCAGCAGAACCAATACTTTGTGTTGTTAGTTTTAGTTTTATAGTTAGATGTCATACTATCAAACTTAAAGTCAAGAACAATATCGGCATTTTTACGTTGTATTTTTACAATATTTCAATTTTATAGCGAGATATGAGCATTTTTGAATTAATATATATTACATACTCATAAGTCATAACTTGCATACAAATTATTGAAATATCGTTCAATATAGCCAATGTACAAACACAGATAATGTTCTTAACTTAAAAATAGATCAATTTTGACTCTAATACTAAATAGCTTCAGAGGTTGGGTTCTGTTGAACGCAGATTTGATATGTTGCGCATAGTTCAGAGAGAAAACAAATAGTGCACTGACATCTCGTTAACAAGAAACTATTATAAGATTTATTGTTATACATTTCTCAAGTATTAAAATAATGTTTTACTTGAGGTTAGTTTTTGGTGAATTTTAATCAGATACCTAGATGAATTAAATAATTGTTATTATGATACGCAGTTTTGAACTACATACATTTTTCTTAACACGAGTCAGCTAGATTTTTGTGCACAGGTACCTATGCCCTATGGTTTTAAAATTGTGAATTTAACGATTTAAGTAGGTATAGGTATGCGTCTAAACTTTACTCTATTAGTGGGTATAATAATAATTAAAAACATAAACACTATAAATTATAATATTATCATCGGCGATGCGGGTGCCGAGCAAATTGATTTTCCCGTATTTCATTCATTTCAATAAAAAAAAGGAGTTTTTTCGTTTATCGTGGTTAAAATGTAATAAAAAGAAAGTTTTTTTTTTATTATTTTACCTAAACAGAAAATAAAGGCCTTCATTCTCGACCTTGGTTTTCTATTGCATATAAGCATCCACCCCTCCCTCTAGTTTTTCCCCGATGCATGTCCTTGAATATATATTATTATTGTCAATTTATAGACCACAGTGAATTGTAATACAGTTGACCGACAATAATTTCAGTTCCGGAAAAGTTCGAAAATTATGGACAACATAAAAATATAATGCCAAATGTCACTGTTGCCTTACACTGCTATCGGATAAACGCATTACTTAATAGTACGATTATACCTACGATTTCTTGACGCACGACACAAGTGCTCGTCGAATTATGCGACCAGATGGATGACCGTGCAAGACTGTACTTAAATTGCCTACACAAACGCCTCTTATACATTAAGTAGTTGTGGGTGAACTGCTTTAGGACGCCGTCAAACGAGTAATAATAATAACACTGCGTTTAATATTTAAATAGAGCGAATATTAAATCTTAATCGACACGGGAACAGGATACTATTTAAATTTCATTGCAATTAATATTCATTAAAAACTGTAATATATGTGTATAGGAGCTATAATATAACATAAATGTAGTTTAGTAAAATGACTAATGTATTCTGCCCTTTCGGTTCATACTAAACACAGCGTGAAGTATAATATTTAGAAAAAATTAATAAATTGTACACGTTTATTAAAATATGTAAGCACTTGTGTAGAACCAGAAGGCTATACTTGGCTGCTCCGTGGTTGTACGTCTTAGTCCACCCAACCAGTAAAATATAGCGAAGTGATTTCTTTGTCAAATATAATATATACACTGTATATTTTAAATTTTGATATATATTTTTAAATTAGCCAATGTGTATCTATACTATACTTTATCGACTTAACGTCAATCGTCGTCTAAACGTCGACGACAGTTAATTATTATTAGGTAACGCATATATTGTTTTTTTTTTTATTAATTATTTACCAATCAACGAAATTGTCGGTTTTTACGTCTCGTGGGAGATAATAATAATAGGTGGTGTACTCGGAAACGATAACCACCGCCGCCGATCCATGAGGAATGTAGGTAGTAGCTACACACAATACTAATATTGTCAACAACGGTTTTGTGTCGGAGTGTATACATATAATATACAGCACATTTACGTGGGAGTGTGTTGTGTGTAAATTCCCTATGATAAAGCCTCTACAAACGTCAGTGCGGGTAAGTTATTATCGTTTTAACAGCAACAATCGACGTCGGTTGTCTGCGCACACCAGTGCATTTTATATATTATATTATGCATATGAGAGTCACGAGGGCAATTTTGATTTAGATCGAAAACGGGAGTTCGGATTTAAATTTCACAACGCCGTTTTACCGTACGACGCACGGCGAGACGTTACATATTAGGTAGGCACACACTGTAGCTGCTATATACTGCAGGCACCCGTGTTATGTATATTATATATTATTATGTCTGGTGTGCAGCAGTCGGCCGGCCCGAGGCGGAATCCGATCATATTCGGCGGTTTTGAATTTTAGAGAAAACGACACACGGCACCTACCTACATCGAAACACAATGTTATAATGTACGAACCGAATGTGTCGTAATATTGGGATAACGTACGTTGCACGCGTACAACATACTGGCGTACACGGTCGCGTATATAGAAATTTCAACGATCTATTTTCCTCGCAGGTATGTACAAATAATAATATGTAGGTGTACAAGAATAATATGGAGTCGTCGGCTGGTTTGTTATTACGTTTATTTGCTTTTAATTTGAAAAAAAATATGGAAATCAAACAAAAAAAAGCATTAGGTGCGCCCAACCAATATCTTATCTTTATTAAATAAATAAATATATATATTTATACCGAGTATTGCGCCGAGCAATCCGTTTTATCGTTGTGTTGGTAACTTTTTTAGTGGAGATTAAATAACGAGATGAAGTATTAGGCCGTAGTAAAAATCAGTTTACTTTTTCCAACGGAAATAATTAAAGTGCCGATAAGAAAAAAGCAATTATTTCTATCAAAATAATAGGGAAGTGGTTTTAGTAACATCGAGACGTCGTTACTATTTTTTGAACAAATTATTAAAATATTGTACACAGCGATACCCAAATTAATTGGTAAATACACGATTAATATTAATAATATAAATTAAATGAATATATCTACAGTTTATACATTAAATGCTTATGCTTTTATTTAGAAAATTGTATCATTTCAAGAAATTTATTCATATTTTATTCGATTTAAAAATTATAAAATGACAAAAACATTTATGAATTAAAAGTATGTATAATATAATATACATATACATGTGTTTTGTTTAATTGCATGTTAATATTTTTATTTATTTCGAAGATTATTTCGTATTAAATATAATTTGATAAATGCCAGGTCCACAACAATTTATTTCACGAATTCCTAAATCATAACTACCGACATCTCCGAAAATGTCAAATAGTGTTTACATTTTTTAGCGATATTCTAGTAATTCAGCATAATAATAAATACCTATCAGTGTTTTAATAAAACACATTAGAAACTTGGCTCCACATTAAACGCGATGTAAAAATGATCTACTCTACTGATATTTTTAGTAACGATACGGATATTTATGAATCTAAATGAAACATCAATAACATCTATAGCACACAATAATAACAATATGGTTCGATTTATATAATTAAACCCACGCTAGAATATATCAAAATCGTATAAATAATATTAATAACGAATCCACAATGACACTCTGTTTATATTTAGTCACAGACAGTACCTATAATATATTATAACGACTAGAGATTTAAAACCGTCAAATCCCAGCAAAAGTGTACGTGCTGCAGAGAGACTTTAACGCTGCACCATCAGCCGAGCTAAAGACAGCATACACACATAAGGCGGACATGCCATAGCGAAGAGGTTGTTGGCGGCGGATCAAAATAAACCCTAATAAGTCTAAGTAGGTACCGATCGGAAAGCACACGACGTGACTCGTTTTGTCCCGACTCAAGGTGTATTCTTACAAAACAATGATACAAGACGTGTGTGCGGCGTGTTCCGGTCGGGTATTGGGTTAGTGGTTAGATAAAAGCCGGAGACAAACATATTAAAATAAAAAGTAATAATGATAAAAGTCTTAGAACGAGTCGACGGACGTCAGCAACTGCTGGTACCTACCTAATTACACCTTAATATACGTATCATAAAATGTCATGATGTTTGTTAAATATTATGTAAGCTATATACGGTTGCGTTTCGGCACTCACTTCTTGTAGAATTTCCAGTGCCCCGGCCATATGGATACCGTGAACGATAATATTTCTCCGCTCGGTCGCTTTGCGATCTTAAGACATTGTGCCCGGGTACTGGTGTGGGTGGCACCCCGATCGGAATCACGCGGCGCGGCGAACGTTCCGAGCACGTTCGCTATGACAGAATCGTCGCGAGGACAGCGAAACGGGGAAACAAATTGGTAAAAAAATTAATCAGGTGGCTCGCGACGACTGCACAGGAAATGTTTTCAATAAAACAAAAAAACTTTATGCGTACGATACGGGTAGGCAGCGGTGGATACAATATATGAGCACCGCGCGAACTACACGACCGTGCGCCGGGCAGCGTGTGCGGGTACTGGACGCGTGAAAAATATATTAAATGTGCCGCACTGTTGCCGCGAACCGACAATAATAATAACGATAATTGTAATTGTAATGCCAACGAATAATAGGCGCACAAATATTAATAATTTTTTTCGGTTTGTGCCAATGTAGCAAAAGGCGACGGACGAAACGCGACGAGGTGGAATATCGAATTAAACGAACGATATCGCGATATTATTGTGTCGTGCGATATTTTTCACTCTCTCCCTCTGCCGCGGCGGCGGTTCTGTCCTGTCGGTCGGTGGTCGGCCACTATCGGCTGCAAGCACGCGCGCGGTTGACACGCCGGGCGCGATTTACCTACTACTGCGCGCCGACGCCACCGCCGCCGCACCTGAGCGTGCGCGTGCGTGCGCCGCGCGCGTTCGCTCGCTCGCGCCCGCCCACCCTCGTGCTCGCGCGCGCGTGTCGGCGAGGCTCGCGCACGCGCCCCGGTAACGCGGCGTTTATCAGCCGCCGCCGTCGGTTTTCCGCCGCACGCCACCGTGACCCGGCCCCTCCCCTGTAGGTTTCCGAAAATATTTTACCAGCCGACATTTGTTAATAATAATTAGTACCCTGTGTGCAATAATGTGATTTTAACTTCTATGTGATTTGTATTTTAAGTGTTAAAAATAAACCAATATCTGTTCGGGGTCAATCTTTTGCCCCAATTTCACAATGAATACTTAGAATTCTGCAGCTATTTCACATATTTAAATAAATGTGTTTTAACCAGGATTCTCTGGTTAGGTTGTATGATGGTTTTCCATTATCGTCTTTAATGACTTTTCTAGATTTTGATATAGGTATGCAGTAAGTACCTACATAATTATTAGATTTTTTGAATCAGAAAATTAGATTATTAAATGAATATGTTATAAATCATAATATACTTATAGAAGGTACAAAATTCTTACCTATATATAGCCATATAGGTAGTTCACAATGTGAAAAGTATTAACTAACACGGTAATATCAAAGACATTTTGACCAAATACAATTAATATAAGAGATAAATTAGTATAAACTGCAATTGTTAGATACAATATAATAAGAAAAACTTACTACTTGATATATTTGTAGAACCTATATTTATTTTCTAATAGTTTCTTACTTCCACAATCTTTCACTCCAAGATTCAAAGTACAAAATTATTTGGATGCTGTGTTTTTAAATGTCTTACCAAAATTAATTAATTTACCACGAATGCGTAGGATTAGTCCTAAGTGTCATATCACAAGAGAACTTCATTGTTATATATATGCAGGCATACAAATTTCCAAAAATAGTGTTTTTCGCCAAACCTAAAAAATTTGATTGCATTTAAAATTTCCAGAAAAAAAACTGTGGTTTTCCTTTAAAATTGGAAAATAACCTAAACATTTTTTTTCGAGAAACAACATTAAATAATTGAAACTGTAATGGAAACATTGGAAACTATCCAATGAATAATGATAATTGATAATACTTAATACCATCGCAATGGAAGAATCTTGCGGATTCTATACTTCCAGGTTATACCTATTGAAATATTTCAAGCTTTATTTATTAATTATCATAATTTATTATATTAACTATATAAGTATTTACTACGTAGGTAGGAACTACTTTCTAATAATTATATTCATAAAATTTAAAAATATTAAAAATATCAAATACTTACCAGTTACCAGTCACCACCATTCACCATACACCTATAGAACGGGACGTAGCCACTCAGTCACCTTTCCTAAATTATTCATTAATTTTACCAATATACAGAACATCCCTCTGTGCAAACGTCAAACTTGACTTAGTATAGAAATTACAAAACGATTTTAAATGGAACTCCTCAATGTGAAATCGTATAGACTTCTCTATATAACGGATTAAAACGTTTTAAAAATTAATAGAAGTTCTGCAAATACTTTTTCAGCATAGGCGCAGTAGCTCAGGTCAGGACACTGGATACTCTTATGATGCTTTTAAATTATCACAAAACCCCTAAAAAAATTTTCCTCGATGCGCTCCGACATGAATTACAAATAAACATGAACATATATGTAGATGTAATAATAATAATAATTTATTGTAAAAAGAAATTTTACAATAAATAATAACGCCCTTTAGGGCAAAGAGTACAGATTTACAGATATATAAAGTAATATATAGCAGCTTAAAGTAAGAATTGTAGATAATAATAATCTCGATTAAGTACATATTAAATCAAAACACATTCGAACATAAGTGTTAAACATATAATTACAATAAGTAAAACATCATGAGTGATTACTAGGACTAGGATTTATATGCAGTGGCATATTTTATTTGCAATTTCTGATTACTACTTTTGTTTGAAATGTCTACGAATTACGACATGACGAAGCAGCAAATGGTGGTTATTTTATTTTCCATATTTTTGCATATTTTGAATAAAATACATATTATTGCATATTTTAACAATAAACACCTAAAATGCATGTTTTATGTTATATTTTTGCCGCGGTGGTTGGTAAAAAACGAAAATAGAATTTACTCAAGTATTCATACAGGTAGGTATAGTAGATATTATGTTAAGTGTAAAAATGGAAGTAATCTGGATGAAGATTTTCATTACAATCTAACTCTAGGGGAAAATTGAAAACGCAAAAATTACTTCATTACCTACATGATGTTGAACGTAGTTTTAGAAACTATAAAAACATACTAAGATCTGAAAGAAGGTCTTTCATTTTTGAAAATTTTAAACATCACATCATTGTTTTTCGTGTACCTAATACTTTTAAATAACATTAATAGTTTACAGTAATATTTTTAAGATTTTAGAATTTAAAAATTTAGTTTTTGTATTTTGTGTCATATTCAATCACATATTTTCTTTGTTGCATGGTTTGCATATTTTTAATAAATCAAATGCATATTTGACCATTTCTTATTGCATATAAATCCTAGCCCTAGTGATTACTAAGAATATCTTTTAACTTGCTTGGTGGATCAAAAATGAAGTCAACGTTTTGAATGGAATTACCATTTAATAAAGTTCTATTCATGGGAGCATAATGACTATAGTTTTTTTTTTTTTGGTTGTACATAAAAGGTGTTAGAAGAGCGGAGAGTATAGTTAATATAATATATTATATAATAAACCATAAAAAATCAAATTCACATAATAATATAATAATTTATATTAACATATTATTGTTTTATTAACGTCAATTTTTTCACAGAAAATAATAAACTTTATAATTAAACAAAAAAACGTTACAAATTAAAACCATGACTGTGCATAAGACATTCCCCAGACTTGGAATTAGCGCCAAAATGCATGGAAGAAAAATGTGTACAAACAAGGAATAAATAATATATTGAGATATACGTGACGCCGGTTTGATATTGTATAGTCTATTCTACGCCTAAAGTAGATTACACTCTATAATTTGTATAAAACTAATGCTAAAACAAATATTAATATAAATTTTTTTTGGAGTAGGCTGTAAATGCCATAGCTTATGGGTTGACCGAATGGTGGAACTTAAGTCATGTTTTTGTCAGTAGTTCAATGATAAATACCACTTTATATAAGGAAGATAATTTTAATGTTGATGTCGTGGGCCATATAAAAACCAATAACTCAAAAATTAAATTACTCATATTCCAAAACAATTCAACAAATTCAATAAATCCTCTAATACGTAAAATATTAAACATCATGCAAACAACAAAATCAGAACATAATTATATACACAACCAAAACACAATAATAGACAGATGCATTCAACAGTTACATAAATATTTAAATAAAAAAAAATAAACAGTTTATCAGGAATTATAAAAAAAACATTGAAAATATATTATTATCCAAGCAATTAAAAGCAATGTTGGAATTGGAAAAAATTAAGTGAGTAAAAAATATAAACACAAAATAAAACAATCTTGTACATTTCAACTCAATATATTTGCAGGGACTTGAAATATGACTTCAATGCAGGTGAAATTAATTACCCTTTCATTGATCTGAAAATGAAAAATATATGGTCTTTAAAATATTTAAATCTGAAATCTGAAATTTTGAAATTCAGTATATTAATTCAGATAGATGAAGATAGTGTTGTACTAGAACAAACGATACCCAAACATATCGAAAATATTATATCATTTCCGTTTGGTACCACTTTTGATGTCGATTTGTAAGCCTAAATGTTTTTCTTAATACAGACATACAGTACTTTATTTTATAATGCATATTCATATATAAACCTCATATTTTTGTATAATAAGGCATGATGAAACAGCAATACATCTGCTAAATGAAGTTATGACACAATACCAAGTATGTACTAAATAAAATTTAATATATACCTTCAATGAAAGGTTTAATAAAAAAATAAATGATGCATTTACTGAAAATAAGGAATTTATATTTAGCAACATAATAAAATATGAATTCCAAAAACTTCTTTTTAAAATTGACAAAACAACATACAGACATTTTAAATTCAATGAACTGCTGTGAGTGTTATTATTATTACCTGTTTGAATAAAATTATATTATTTAATAAACTGTTCTTTGTTATACAGATTTGAGTCGCTAGATGACAATGTCATGATGGTTGATGTTGGTGACTGTCTTGTTAAATTTTATATGGACCCTCACATGTATACTGATAAATAGGGCTAGGATTTATATGCAATATAAAATGGCAAAATATGCATTTGATGTATTAAAAATATGCAAAAACATGCAACAATGAAAATTTGTAATTAAATATGACACAAAATGCAAAAACTAAATTTTTAAATTCTAAAATATAAAAAATATTTCTATAAACTATTAATGTTATTAAAGTATTACACAAATAACAATGATGTGGTGTTTAAAATTGTCCCAAATAAAATACCTTCTTTCAGATCTTATAGTATGTTTTTATACTTCAACATTTATACATCATATGAAGTAGTTTTTGAGTTTTCGATTTTCCCATGGAGTTGATTGTAATGAAAATCTTCATCCAGATTACCTACTTCCATTTTTACACTTTACATACCTTCTATACCCATATAAATACTTGAGTATTTTTTTTTTTATTATTTATAATATTCTATTTTTGTTTTTTACCAACCACTGCGGCTAAAATATACCATAAAACATGCATTTTAGGTGTTAATTGTTAAAATATGCAATAATATGCATTTTATTCAAAATATGCAAAAATATGCAAAATAAAATAACCACCATTTGCTTCATCATAACGTAATACATGGACATTTCAAACAAAAGTTATAATCAGAAGTTGCAAAAAAAATATGCCAATGCATATAAATCCTAGCCCTACTGATAAACATTTTTCTTTTATGGAGATTCTTGTGATTGGTCTGATCCTAAGAAATCAATTCCTTAATGTAAAAGTATAAATATATTATTAATACATATAACAAACATTAATACATAATATATTTTTTTTCAGACCAAACAACTGTATACCAACTTTGTTATTCTCTCAAAATGTTACTCCCTTAATTATGATAGCAAATTAAATTTAAAAAATCTTAAACATACCATAAAAATACTTAGGAAAAAAACATAATAAATTCATTAATGAAATATAATAAATCACCATTACACCGTGTAATTGATACAACCAACAGTGAAATAATTAAATTTAAAAAAACGTGTCCCTTATTAAATAAAATTCTCAATATTAGTGAAATTAAATTTCAATAAATTAACAATGTTCTTAAAATTAATAACCTGTGCAACATAGAAAAAATGAAGAAAAAAATAAATTTTATTAAACACATTCTTAACCAACTAACTATGCAAAATTTTCAAATTCCTTCTTCAGATTTACCAACTTTCTATAAAAATAGACTTCTCTCCTATAAAACAAAAATTAATACATTTACTAAATACCTTTTAAACACCAACTTTCCTCAAAATTTAAAAAATAAATCACAAAATTATCCTACACCCTCAACAACACCTATAATGCAATCTACAAAACCAATAACAGAGATAAAGGATATACCGGAGCGTTTTAAACAAAATGTTACAACCTTTCATACAAGGCAATACTAAGGCTTTTATGCAAACCTCACCCAGTGAATTTTTTATAACCTATGTGGGAGGAAAGCCACCCTGAGTCCATCGTAAATGTACGTAGATAATTTTTAAATAATTGATGGCCTTATAGTGGTTAATATTGTATTAAATAATACAATTTTTTTCTAGATAATTTTTCCCAGTGATAAGAAGCCTAGACTCAAGAATCTTGGCGATAGCAACGACTTATATTCTATGTATCAAATCCAACTGGATTGGGTGACCCTAGGCAACCATGTCAAATTTAAACCTAGTGTGGAAACACTAGATGATAAACAAGATGTCTTAAGACAGGCAAATAATCCCAAATATCCTAATTTTTATATCTAATTGACAAAAGTATGTTAATTTGCTATGCTTAAAACAAAAAATCTTATTACAAAATGTAACTAACTATTTTTAAAATTATTTATAGAAACAACCAGTACCCAGGAGGAAGAAAATTATATCTGCATTCTCTCTTGAATGACCCATTTTCAAAGCGAGTGACCTGCCCCACTATTCCCCTGTCCCGGGTCAATCCCACTCAAAATCCCCAGGGTTTGAGATTTCTATTTCTAATCAGATTTTTAGTGAAAATTCTTAAATCAATTTAAGTGAATTATAATCAAATTACTTAGATCAAGCAGTTTTTGATACAGAATTACCATTATAGGCTATGGAATAGAAATTGAGAAAAAAAAATGTTATGATGCTATAAAAAGTGAATAAGAATTAAAGAGCAATAATAGCAGGAGGTACAACTTTACAAGTACAATATTTTGGCTTTTCTTTTCACATCTTTTGAAACATATCAAAACGTACCCCTGAAACTCTGTTTACCAAACCATAGTAAATTATATAATAATAACATAATCATTCATTGATCAGTAGATTTAACAGTTATTATAAAAAGTAATTATTCAAACTGTATATCGGTATATAAATAAAAGGGGTTTATATAGGCAAATTCAATGCATATTTTATACTTAAAAATACACAATTTACAAAAATCATAATAATAATATTAAAATGTTTGAAAAAAGAATACTATTTTAAATGTTAAACGTACGGTTGATATGAAGATAGTAAACAAATTTATTTAATTGCGTATAATCTTTCAATTTTTAAGGTGTTTTGTATAGGCAATTTTATATTTTATTTACATTTAAATATTTTTGTGTTTTTTTCGCACACACTTGCAGATATAAAAATATTGTATTTGATTTTTTCATATTTGTTTAATGCATGGGTTTCCACCATTTACAATTGTTTTGGGTAAAAAAAAATAGTATTTTAGTTCACGATTTCGAAAATTTAAGTAGAAATCCTGAATCCGTCAATGTTTATATTATATTTTATATTCATGAAAATGGTGATTAATAAGTGGTACCCAAGGTATCTTTTTATTTCCTTAAATTTAATTTTGACTGTCAATAATAATAATATTATCATTAAACTTAATTTATGTTGGATTTTTTTAATTAAGTATTTTGTCTGAACATGACGTGGAAAACCATTAATTTATACTTGTGCATTTATAGTGTTTTAAAATAATTCCGTCCATCAGAATCGTATTTCATTCCTTAGGCTGCAGCTATACACATCGAATTCGCGTGACGAATTCGTTCAATATTGTCACCGCGATTTTCCAAATATAGGTTACCATATTTTTGATATAGATAGTACAATAATAGGTTCCTAAGTTATTAATATATATAATTCTACACTTAAAATGTTTTAAAATTCTATACTCATCTCGTGGGATGAGTTCTCGAACATTCATATTAAATGGGCAAGCACGTGCAGTAAACCTCTTCATTCTTCAGTTACTTTTGTTGTGTCCACATCCACTGAACGAGGAGAGAAGAAGAAACAAGAAAATGCAAATTTCAACAAATTTAAGTAAATACCCAGAAAAGTTATTTCTTTCTATCGGATGTCTACGCATACATTTGATGAAATGTCGAGTCTCGTCAAACCAAACTTATAAAAGTTGGATAATATAAAAAATGTTACGATAACACCGGAACGTTCAACAATTACTTTGAAGTGAGTAGTTAATATAGGTATTTGTGTTATGCACTATATATTAAATAGGTAGTTAGTTACTTTATAATAAGAAGTTTTATAACGAATAAACTGATATTTTATAAGATAATATTAGATAATATAGATTAAATAACATTATCTCGTTATTGTTATTTGTTGTTATAATTTGTTTTTAAATTAAAAATTTAAAATGACTAGCCGTTTAGGTATTATTTATTTTTACAATGGACTTATTAGAAATATTTGAAGACGACGATGATGATGAAATGTTCGAGTTTTTAAATTATCAAAGACGAGTGTACACAATTCGTATAAGAATCGATCATCTTGCTTTTTGGGAAGATCACGATTTTAGAATCAGATTCAGACTATCTAAAGATGTAGTTCTCGGAGTTCTGAGATACATAAATGGTGATATATCTTCACAGTCAAATAGGTAAATTTAATTATAAATTAGACAAAATTTCATTTTATAATTCATGTATTGTAAAATTAATTTTAGAAATCACGCCGTGTCATCCACTAACAAGCTACTTTTAACACTACGATTTTAAGCGACTGGTCATTTTTTAATTACTGTTGCTGATTTTTGCGGTATAAGTTAAGACAACAGCATCATTATAGCTGTACGTGATATTAGTATTGCACTTGCAAAGCTCAGACCTAGGTTTATAAAAATGCCCGAAACAGAAGTGGAAATAAATATAATACAGACGCAGTTTTATGGTAAATACGTAAATCGTATGTTCAAAATAAAAAATTTTAATAACAATTTAAAGTTAATGAATTGTGATAAAAAAATAGAAAATTGTTCGATGATAGTAAAGTTTTACCACCAATTATAATGAAGCGGATCTCTACAACTTGTCACATAATGCACAACACCTAATGTTTATTAGGTATTCTGATTAATTTTATTCTCCGTAGGTATATTCGGAAGTTTATTCAACTAATAATTTGAGGAATAACTGAATGATTGAAAAACCGGGCTTAATAATAATAAAAAAATTAAAATAAATTGTACATCTTGTTATATCTGTTTTCAACAAATTATGATTGTTACACAACAGAAATAAAAAATAATAATAAGTACCTATCTATTAAATATTACATCTTGTAATCAAAATAGTATCATATTATCCAAAAAAAAAAGTACAAAAACATTCTAGAATAATAATGTAAATTTTTATAAATTAATGGTTTATTTAAGACTATAGTTGGTATTGGAGTAATTTTGTGTTGTAGACGGCGATGAAATACTTAAATAATTTGGTTGTAGATTTTGATACGGTAAAGAGTATATTTTATTAGGAACTTGATAATATGGTCTCTGTGATTGTGGAATGATGAAGGGTGATAGGTAGATAAGTAATTTGAGGTTGACTAGCTAATATACTTTAAAAGTTTCAAGCACCCACGAAAAATATTTTTAAATTACAACGAAATAGCTAAATAACATTGTTATTTTTTGTTTAAATATCTAATTTCGTCCAAAGTTTAACTTAAAATATGTAAACAAATTTTTTTTTTATAAATTGTTTTGATTTTTTGGTTACATTATCATATACTTACGAAAAACCTTGTTTTAAATTTTTAATCCTTAGTTATAAAAACATTTTATACATTTTTAATTATAAAACAATTTTCAAATGTTCGATGTAAATTTTGGTCAAAATTTGTAGTTTAAATGCTTATGAAAAAAATTGGGCCTATTTATTTTTATTATTTTTGATTTACTATTTTATCTAATGAAGAATATTGTATTAAATTTTCTAGAACAAACAAAATTTTTTTTATCGATATCTAAAGAAAAAAAATTTGAAAAACCCAAAAATGTCTTAGGACTACAATTAGCTCAAAAATTGTCAAAATATTTCTTAATTTGTTTGGTGTATAGAAATTGGTAATCTGAACTTTCGGTGAAATTTTCAAATGTCTACGGTAATTCCTTTTTGAATTACATCAAAATAGGAAAATCTTTCCTGGAGAAAACGGGTGAATATCCAATGTCTAATTTCAAACGCTCATAAAAAATTAATTTGAGCTAAACTTTTTCTTTTTTAGAAAGATAGAAAAACTTATAGATAATCTTGTGTTGAATTTTCAAATCTTAGATCTAAATAGAACATTTTTTATGAATTTCCTAGTTAAAAAAAAAACTGCACAATTTCGTGATTTTTTCGTATTTTGTCGAAATTTTAACTTTAGACGCTTATAAAAACTATTAAAGACTTACACTTAACTTTTTTTTATTTAACCTTTACGAAACCAAAAAAATGTATTTAAATATGATAGGCAAAAACAAACGTAAACTTTTAACAAGATTAGCCATACTACAAAATGTTCAAATTTAGTTATATTAATAAAAATCACATAATATTATTATGTACAATAATATAATTGATAATAAGATAAAATTACCTCCATTTACCGTGGTTAAATAGACATTATTTGTGTTTCTAATTTAATTACGTTTCAATGCAATGGTTCTTAAAATTATACATAAGAATACAAATTGTACTTGCAGACAGGGCCGTGCCTAGGGGAGTGCAACTGTGCAAGAGATGCGCGTGCACTGGGCGCCATTGACCACCGGGTCATTGGGGCGCCAAAAGCATTTTTATAATCTAAGTAATGTTACTAAAATACTCAATATTAATTCATATTTTTTTTTCTTGTCGAACACCACTATCTCGACATAATTAGCATTGCCTTTAATTATTTAAAAATCCAACAGCTTATATATACGTCAGTCCAAAGAGAATCTGGTATGGCATACCACGAATTTCAAAATAACATTCATCATAATCTTGTTGCAACAAATTTTCTTTATGGAAAGAGTAGCATTGTAAAGATTGCATATTCTTGTATATGTATGGGTATAAGGGTAACCATAACTGTAATATATAACTGTTAACTATGTAATTATATTCAGTTGATACTAATTTTTAAAGAATGTTTTTTTATAGTTTTACAATAAACATATACTAATCATTTCTAGCACCCCCACCCCCTCTACCAAATATTTTTATATTTATAAAAACATTAGGGTAGAGGCGGAGATAGAATCGTCAGATTAACCTTATTTTTCACATTAAACATTTTTGTCGACATGTACATTGTACAAACACTTCTAAAGATGATATGTAAGCAGGGAGATAGCCTTTTTTGAATATATTTTGTGAATAATATTGACAAATGCAATAGTATTAATAATTATTATACATTTTATTAATTGAACTCAGAAATTCACCAAATCTGTATTTATAATATAATAGTTGTTAATGCTAATATTAGTTTGGACAAATCATTTTCTACATTAATGGAAAAGTCTACATGATCTTCCTGATCCTGAGTCTTCAGAGTATAGATAATTAATAAGTGGTAAATCATTGGATAATTCCGTTCTACTAGTATTATCTTCTAATGATTTCGACAAAAATAATTTCATTTGCTTAGACAACTTATCATTATCCTCTAATTTTTGTTTTTGAATTTTTCTATTCATGGCACCAGATTTTTTTGGGGGGCCCATTTTAGTCTAAAATAAATCAATTGTTCATTATTTTTTATAGATTTTTTTATAGAAGGGTGGAACCGTTAACTTGTGTAAGTAGTTTAGTATAATAATATATTATATTATAATAATAAAAAGGGAACGGATTAGAAAATATATTTTCATAAATATTAGGTTACAGTTTTTACATATTTGGCATTACTTTATATGAATGTCTGGCAACTGTTGAATTTTTATTTGTTGTAAAAAATTGAAAATCATTTTTCTTTGCCGCATCACCTCTCTTGATACTTTAAATTGTTCAAATGTGTTATAATATACTGCTGAAATAACCAAACAATATATGGTATATAATAATATATATTGATAATGATATATAATAAAAACCCCACATTTTTATATGTTTTTAGCACATATTTTCTACTTAATTTAATAATTGTAATTTTTTTTTTTTAATTAAATTTTTTTCCCACATACAATTTGGATGTTTTAAGCACATATTTTATAAATTATACTTCCATATATATGTACATATTTTTGTATTTTCATTACATATAAATCCGTTCCCTAATAATAAATAATAATATTACTTAAAAATGATCTATTATAAATTATCTTGATTAATTATCAGACACTCTATGGACAAAACTATAAAATAAGGGACCGTCAATTTGAGCTACACAAATATCCCAATTACAATATAAAAAACAAAAGATTGGACAATTTTAGCACAAACTATCCATCCAAAGATACAATAGAAGCAATAGAGGAAGTATTAGAAAAATATGGGCGCCCTAAAAATCCTTCTGAACATAAATGGACGTAGGTATTATGAACAAAACCATAGTGGCTACCCAATCAGAAACACACTAAACTGTATCACAAACATTGATGTAAGTATACTGTATACTAGTAATTTAACAGCTCAGGGTTTTTTTTTTTAAATAAAATGTTTGTAAAAATCAATCTTAATACTTAAACATAATGTTTTACAGAAACCAGTTGTTGAACCGGCGGAAAAACCTTTAAAATTAAAGAGTAAAAAGTCAAATATTGTGATGTAAGTATACTGTATATTAGTTATTTATCAGCTCAGGTTTTTTTTTAAATGAAATTTTTGCAAAAATCAATCTTAATTCTTAAACATTATGTTTTACAGAAACCAGTTGTTGAACCGGTGGAAGAAACTGCTTTAGAATTAAAGAGTACAGACGTCAAATACTGTGATGTAAGTATATTGTATACTAGTAATTTAACAGCTCAGGTTTTTTTTTTTAAAATAAAATGTTTCTAAAAATCAATCTTAATTCTTAAACATTATGTTTTACAGTAACCAGTTGTTGAACAGGCGGAAGAAACTGCTTTAGAATTAAAGAGTACAGACGTTGATTTATATGAGGGGCATAACATAGGCAACTCATCATACATGGCCGATGTGTGGATGTCCTTTTCAATGGCAATAATTATTAACTTCACACACGTCTTGGTTTGCTATAAATTAGAGGCTCAGAATAAAACATGCAAATCCTATAACTTCTCTGCCCTAGTTATGGTCCTAAACTTGATTTTCCGACCCTATTCACCAACCGTGGACTATTGTTTCTTACTGACTGTTGTTAAACTCAATTGTAAATTATGGTACTAACTATGTTTTGCTGTCTTCAAATTTTATTTCTAAAGTCAACGGACAAAATTGGAAAGACTAATTTTGCAACTCTAGAGAATATGTGGATATATTATATAACCCACTTATAATGTTGTTAATACAATTTCAATAATTCATGAACTACCGCACAGTTCTCGATTTGACCATCAACAAATATAGGTCTATGCAATAAATTGGCCTTCTTTAGATTCAGTATATACGTTAATATTTTTACGGTTTCTACATCTGTCGGTTTGTCATACAACAATCGTGTATGACGAAAAATACATTGTTTGTTCAACAGTTTATAACAGTACCTAACACAATGGCTAGTAGAATTATACAAAAAATCTATAAAATATTATTATCGTCTCACTAAGCTCCTAAACATACAGTATTCAGTACTTCGTAGTCTTAGTGAGATTGTAACGTCTTATGCTCATCGTATTTACTAGTGACCAATGTCTGGGGTCAAAAAATTGGTAGTTTCAATTTCATAAATAATACATAAATATTAACTTAACGGCAACTTTGCACAGAAAACTGTATGAAACCATACAGTCATTTTCACAGTTTATTGATGATTACAAAAAAACTGGACAAAATCGTGTTCTTCAATAAGGAACTCGGTAAAATGATTGCGTTCCTCATTGTTGATTAAACTCGTCACTACTCACTAGTAATTCGACCGTAGACAAAATAATAAGGTGTTTATATAATAAAACAATCGCGACATGGAATAATAAAACGCTTTTTTTTTCATATGTTGCATTGTTTGCTGTTTTCGTCCACGCATCATTTACGAAATTTCGGTTGGCTCTTGTATTCAGGACCTATTGGTTTCCAAATCGATAGCTGTTGTCAATTCGACTTGAAAAACTCGAGAAACATTTCGTTTCACCGATCCACAATATTATATAATATCCCCATACATCAAACAGTAAATACTAAATACCGTTGCATAAAATAATAATAAACGTCCAAATGCAAATATAATAATATTATAGTTGTATAAATTGTATTAGGTATATAATGTACATAACACAATAGTCGTGGGCACAACCGTTAATGGTGCTATGTGCTAACGTCAAGGTCCGTAGTTAGGTACTAACTTGAATTTTACTATAGTGCGTTTCACAACAAATGTCTCTTGATACTAACGCTCCTGGTGGCAATTTTTTGTCAAGGTTTCCAAAACCATCACGTAAATATGGAGGGAAATTAAAAAAATTATGTACATGTTTTTTTTAATTTAATTTGAAATTTATTTAACAAAAAAATGTATGAAATAAATCTTATATTTTGCTTAATTAATTCTGAACAACTTAAATCTAAAAAAAAATATTAAAAATTATTACATATTATATACATTTAAATAAAATAAATAACTATTACATAATTTTATTTTATTGCATTTTTATTATTAAAAAATTCCACAGAATATTTACATACATTTCATATAGTTTTCTGCCGGCTGCAGCGGTATTCTGTAACTCGATAAGCTGTTTATCGATAAACGTCGTTAACGAGTGCTTTTCAAGTTTCCCGGTATGTATCGAATTTCGTTGACGAAAATGCGATTCTGTAATCGATTCAGTTAATCGCAATTTTTCGATACAAAAATAGTTTTTGTCTTATCGACAATTTCATTAACCTTATCAAATAACTCAAAGAGTTTCATAAAATTGACCAATCAAAAACTATCCTGATGATTGGTGATGAGATATTTTTCTTATCATTAGTTATATGAACATTGTAAAATAAATCCAATGGCTACCTGTTCTCACCATAGACCTTATACTAATAGACGGTATATGGTAGTAGTTCCGGCATCCACACGTGAGGGCGCTGATAAAGGTCGTACACGTACACCGCACATGCGCACAAGAACCATGAGATTGTACAATAATTTTTAATTTTACCGTGCGCCTTATCAACACACACTAAGTACTATCACAATAATACACAATAACAATAATATTATTGTTATCCTTCCGAATTCCCGATTTCAAATTTTCAACGAATTTGCGGTTGTAAGATTTGTAAATTTTTTACTTTGTATTTTTATTAGCCACTACATTTATTACCTTATTTTTACTAAGATGCCTAGAAAGTGTATAATTTGCAATGCTTATGACAAGAATAGTGAGCAGTCATTTTATTCGTAAGTAAAATAAATAATCATATTTTAACATAATAATTTCTATTTATTTTTTATGTATATCTTCGTTTCGTTTTTTAAGAATATATTTTTTTAATATACGTTTTACTACTTTTTTCTTTTATTAACTACCAATAAATTGTGACAGTATTATTATTCATTTTATTTCAGCTTTCCTAAAGATGAAGGTCGCAAGAAGTTGTGGTTAAAAGCTTGTGGTACTAAGCTATATCTACCATCATATAGAGTTTGTGAGGCTCATTTTTCAAGTAACGACTTTTTACCAAGCGGTCTTTTAAAAAATATTGCCATACCAGGAAATAATTGTATACAGCCAGAACCACCAGTATCCACAAACATAGGTATCTATCCATTATATTTTGTAAATAATAATTAATAATTTAGAGTTAAATCTTAACAATTGTAGTTTTTGAATCATGTCATCAAGAGACTCTGTCACCTGACACAGTCATACTAACTAATAGTATTTGTGAAACACCAAAAAAGCGAAGTTGCGATAAATTGCCTGATGTGAGGTACATTATTACATTTTTTTTTCATATTTAAAGTAATTGATTATTTATATTTATGTACAAAATATTGGTCTTTTTATTTCAAAGTTCAAGCCAAAAACGGAAAAGATTTAATCCAGATGCGATAGGAAATTTATCTCCCAGTCACTTCGATACACCCAGGAAAGCTAAAAGAAATTTAGAAATGGTAAAATGTAAGTTTGATAAAAAAAAAACCCAAAATGTAAATTTAAAAAAGCAGGTGAAGAGACTGCAGGCCAAACTCAGAACCTATGATGACCTTATACATCAGCTGAAATATAAAAATTTTATATCTGAAAATGCATCTGTTCACCTACAGGTAAAACTTCATTACTTCATTTCTTAATTTTGTGATTTTTGTGTTTAATTTTTGTTTTATGTGAAGAAAAGTGAAAAAATAAATGAAGATAATTTTAAAAGGACGCTAAATCAGCGAAAATACCTTAAAAAACATGCCAATTTTGTTCCCATAAGACGGCTTACTGAATGGTTTTAGAGCAAAATACCTTATTTAAAAGTTGTAGAGAAGAGTTATATTGGGTGACGTAAGAAACTCGATTTTTGATATTTTAATTTTTTATACCAATTATTCACAAATAAAAAAGTGAAAAAAAAAACAGAAAACGCAAAACGATTTTATCGATTTTGAGAATGAAATATCGAAAATCAAGTCTCTTACGTCACCTGATATAACTCTCCTTTACAACTTTTAATTAAGGTATTTTGCTCTAAAACTATTCAGTAGGCCGTATTATTGCAAAAAAATCGGCATGTTTTACGGTAAAAAATTGAAATTGCGGTCGTCATGTGCTGCCATCGTTTCTAGCGACAGCGTTTGTGTATTGTTATTTTGTATGCGGGAGTTAAAAAAAAGTGAAGCGTATGTATAATAATTTTTTTATAAGCACCTTAAGTTGAAATTTCGAAAAAATACGTAAAAATCACATTTTGTGGTTTATTTTGGTTAGTAAATTCATTAAGAGGACGTTATACCCGCATGTGTTGTCTCCGTCTTACGAGTGCGTAACATAGCAAATTTTGCGCTCAGCAGATCACGCAAAGCTCCGTGAATTTAAAATTTAGAAAGAATTGACCTCTTATAAAAATTAAAGGTAACATTATTATCGAGGGCTTCTCATTGGCTTTTCATTATATTTTAATTTTAAAGCGAGTTATGAGTATTTTAAAATTGTAAAATGTTTGTATATCTTAAAATACTCATAACTCGCTTTAAAATTAAAATATAATAAAAAGTCAATGAGAAGCCCTTGATAATAATGTTACCTTTAATTTTTATAAGAGGTCAATTCACTCTAATTTTAAATTCACGGAGGAGCTTTGCGTGATCTACTGAGCGCAAAATTTGCTATGTTACGGTAATGTAAGACGGAGACAACATATGCGGGTATATAACGTCCTCTTAAAAATGTCTATTTTGAAAATTCAACAGAAGGATCTCTATAAGTTTTTAAAACGACGAGTGTTTTATGGGAAATGGTATGGGAATTTTTTTTAACAAAATGCGCGTAACGAAAAAATTAAGTTTTTGAAGTTTTTCATCAATAACTTCAAAATCAAAACGAAGTTTGTCCGGGCTTTTTTATATTCTTATAAAACACCCTAAAACACAAATATTGGAAAAATTTTTTTTTTAAAAATCTATAGGTTGCTAAGCTAGAATTACGCCAAGTTTTTCGAACTTTCTAAAAAAAAAATTTACCGGGAAGTCCAACTAATTTCTATGAGCTTTTGAAATTATTAATAATGGCAATATATAAATTTAATATAAAATAACCTAGGCTGACAGACCATTTCCGCTCAGAATCGTTTTTCGTTTACAATGATATTCTATCATTGAATTAAATTTAATACCATCCATTACTGTGACCCACTCGACACCTACTGTACAGCAAAGCGGTGCCTACTTGCCGACCTTTAAGGCTGATTTGAAAAGTTGAAAACATTACAGCATGAATCATTCATAAGAGATAAGTCTACTTGAACTGAGAAATATGTTTGATTTAATATTTGTTCAGTTTTTTATACACATTTCAAGGTGTAAGCAATACACCCAGACTTCAAGTTTAACGTTCCAGAACAACTTAAATTGTTTGCGTTAATGAGTGAAAGACTGTTTATTACAAATTATAGTAATTGTAGTGGGTTTATGTAATTTTATTTTCTGTGAGTTCTATTTATTAAAAAAATATTGATTATTGTTTTTTTTTGTCAAATTACTGGTTTATTTAGCATTTGTTTTGTTAATAATAAACTACATGAAATAAATGTATGTGTTTTTTATTGTATTTGAGTAGGTGTCAGTATTTTAAATGTATTATATGTGTACAATATAAAACAAGGTAATAACACTTTAATAATAATAATATTTATTTATTTTCCAACTAAAGTTTTACAATTTATGATATAATTAAAGTAATTAGAATTGGTCACTTCCTAGCCATTAGCTGTGTGGAAGTGAGTGTTCTTTAATAATAAATGTTAAGATTTTCATAATACATATGTGAAAAAAGTGTTAAAAATAAATAATAAAAATGTGAATGGGTTAGGTTAAGGTTGATAATAAAATATACAATTTCTATAAGTATTTAATTATATTTTATTCCTTCTAGTCTATTGGGTCTGAATCATTGCGTTCTTTAATAGAAAAAAATATGAAAGGTCAAAAACTGCCGTATTCTTCTGAATTGAGAAAATTGGCTATCACGTTACAGTTTTATTCAACCAAGGCATATCAATATATAAGGAAAAGTTTTAGTAATTTGCTTCCTCATCCTAGAACCATTAGTAGATGGTATAAAGTTGTTAACGGTGACCCGGGTTTTACTGACGAAGCATTTAAATGCATAGAAAATAAAGCAAAAAATGAGACGGTAATTTGCAATATTGTACTTGACGAAATGTCTATAAGAGAACAAACTGACTGGGATGGAAAAAATGCATGGGTTTGTTGATATGGGCACAAATATTGAAACAGAAGATGATAACGCGGTTCATGCAAAAAATGCTTTTGTTTTTATGGCCGTCGGACTAAATGGCCACTGGAAAATGCCAATTGGCTATTTTCTTGTTGCTGGGCTAAATGGATCAGAACGAAGCAATTTGTTGGAGCAGTGCTTAAATCTGATGTTCGAAACTGGTGCAAAGGTACATTCCCTTACTTTTGATGGAGCATACACAAATGCAACAATGTGTTCAAAATTAGGTGCTTCATTTAAAGTAAACGATGATTCAAGTTTCAGTATAAGAAACCCAAGTAACGATGATCCAATATTTATATTTTATGATGCATGTCACATGCTTAAATTAGTACGAAACACGTTAGGAGACATGATATATATATATAACCAGAATGGACAAGAAATAAGTTGGGATCACATTAAAGCATTACACTTTAAACAGAAAGAAGAAGGCTTACATGCTGCGACAAAATTGTCCAATAAACGTATCTATTTTCACAATGAAAAAATGAACGTAAAATTAGCAGCTCAAGTACTAAGTAATAGTGTAGGAAGCGCTTTACAATTTTGCAAGTCATTAGGTGATCCAAATTTTAAAATTGTTGACCCAACTGCTGAATTCTGTTGTATGATAAATAATGCATTTGACATTTTGAACTGCAGAACCAAGTACTCCAAAAGTCCTTTTTGCTTAGCACTGGACTCTTAATGTCTATGAAAAATATGCTGAGTTTATTAATAAGTTTAAAGAATACATACTAGGATTAAAGTTGGCCAATGGTAAACTAGTAGTAGATTCAGGTAGAAAAACTGGCTTCATTGGTCTTATTAGTGCATTATCTAATTTATTAAAGTTATATACATACCTAAGTAATACATATTCCGTTTCTTATATTTTGTCTTACAAACTGTCTCAGGATCACATTGAGACATTTTTTAGTTCGATTAGGCAGAGAGGTGGGTTCAACAATAATCCTTCCTGTAAACAGTTTAAGTCAGCGTATAAGAAATTATTAGTTCACAACGAAATAAGTGGATCACAATATGGCAACTGTATTGCTATACTCGATACTACACAAATGTCTGTAGTGAATGTAGGACCAGATAGTATTATATGTAATGAGAGTGTACAAGATATAAATATATCTGAACAAGACCATGATTATTTTAAGGTAATACATAGGCTAACTCCTTTTTTAGATAATGTCACAAGTTACATTTCTGGTTTTGTTGTTAAAAAAATTTTTAAAAAAATAAAATGTGATATATGTATAACATACCTTGTTGATAATTCTGGTCATGTATTTAAATTAATTGACACAAAAAATCGAAATAATGCTTTAATTAGACCAAGCCAAGATGTAGTTGAAATTTGCCAAGAATCAGAAAGAATTTTCCGAACTTACAATGTTTTTCTGCCAAATATAAAATCAAAAATTTTTTATGAAATAAAAAAAAATGTTTATCAAAAACCCAATATTTTTAAAGAACTTAATCATCATTGTCTAGAACAGCAACTATTTAATTCTCACCGAGATCAAATAATAAGTCTCACTATATTGACATATTTAAATTTAAGATTTCATCATGCAGCTTCAACAAATGAAAAAAAAAATAGTACCTCGGTCAGAAAAAAATTTACAAAACTTATTTTATTTAGAAATGAATAATATGTACTATTGCTAAAATTATATTTTTTAAATTTAAATTATTTTCAAATATTGTATTTATGTATAAATTTTTTGTAGACATTGACTAACTTTTTTTGACAACATTTCACACAAGTGAATGAATTATTCTATTATTTATTATTTGTTTAATCTTGAATTATTGAATTTTGAATTATTTTAACTACAATGTTGAGGTTGACTATTGAATATAAATTGTACAATTAAACACTTTTTGTTGAAAGTATAATTAATGTATTATATAATGTTACAAGATTGCATATGTGGAAGTCCAAATTGCATCGTAATTGTTATTGTAAATGTAAATCACATCACCATATAGTATTGCTTATGTGTACGTCATGTACGTCTTGTAAGCATATAGAACTTACATTGTTAGAAGACAATTTACTTTTCATACTTAGTTATACCAGTTATGTGTTTTAGTTATAGTAAAATATTACTTATTATTATTGTAACTAATTGTGTTGTTTGTTCACTTTTGTCGATCCATATTATAATCCTCATTCAACAATTTTACATACATGATATTATTGACTATAGTCTATAATAGTATAATGATGCATCTATAATACAAATATATATTTTTTATTACCTTTAACTGGCGAATGGTGATACAAATATACAATTATACTTGATGTTGTATAGTGTTTACTTGTTTCTACTTTCTACTATACTATATTATTTTTATAAATCCTTCCATGTTCCATACTTCCATCATTGAACATTGCCATTTACCAGAAAAGTCGGAATAATAATATACATTATATTCGAATATTATGGTAGGTAAGTGTTAATAACAATGTTTTTGGTTGCAAGGAATGGCATCACTGCTGATACGCTAGGAAAGACCGCACCACCCACCCGCGCCCACCCTGGATGACCGGTCTATTAGTATAAGGTCTATGGTTCTCACACACATCGACCCCCCAGAAGTTAGGAGACAAAGAGCTTCCCAAAGTACTATCAATAAAATTAAAAGGAATGATGACCTGCCAATCTACAACGACCTAGTACATCACCCAAATAAACGGCTTAAATCCATTTGGGAAGAAGCAACGACCGACGTTGACCCACAGGTTGAATGGAAAAGGACATGGCTAAAATCTAACATACGAAACTCATCTCTGATCAAAGACTCAACAGCAAAAACACCCGGTTTTAATTTACCGCGTGCCTTGTGGACCACCTTTAACCGCATTAGAACCGAACAAGG
Organism: Neotoxoptera formosana; assembly: GCA_022818045.1. Taxonomy (NCBI): domain Eukaryota; kingdom Metazoa; phylum Arthropoda; class Insecta; order Hemiptera; family Aphididae; genus Neotoxoptera; species Neotoxoptera formosana. Next base: position 45,261,390 of record CM040630.1, on the reverse strand, counting down.
AAAATGTAATTACCACTATTTTAATGAAGCCAGTAAAAAAAATATAAGAACTTCTACACGATTTTGTAGACAAATAAAGTTAAAATTCCAAAAAGAAACAAAGACTACTACATTGTATGAAATAAATGCTATTGAAGATCATTAAAAACGTATGTGTTTCACAAATTATTTTCAATGGTAAAGAAGTAGCAGTAAAACTTATATTATAGTGAGACCAACGAAATTACCTACCTATGTAAAAACAAAATATATATATATTAAAACTCATTTACCTTTCCGTCAACCATTGTGAATACTTAAATGCAACGAGACTAGAAACTTGACTGTCACGCTCCAGGTGACCGTTTTTCGTAAGGGTTTCGAATAATTCTTTCCCGCGTAGAATCATTTCAAACACGCTTACATACGTTACATAAACCCGTTTCATATTTAGAGCCCTTGGTTTTCACGAAAACGTCACCGGGAGCGTGACGGTCAAGCTTCTAGTTTCGTTGCATTTAAGTATTCACAATGGTTGACGGAAAGGTAAATGAGTTTTAATACATATATATTTTGTTTTTACATAGGTAGGTAATATTTTTTTAAGTTATAATTTACTTGTGTTATTATCAAATAGGTAACTCCATGACATACACCTTAAGTCAAAAATGTTATATTTGTGGTTCTTCTCCAGAAGAAATGAATAATATTTATCAAGTAAAAACTATATTAATTAATTAGGAATCATTGAAATTTGGACTTTCCACACTTTAAGCATAGATACGATTTTTTGAATGTTTGTTGTACGTTTCATATCGTTTGGAATGCAAGACATGGCAAGTATGTAACACTGTTGTAATATACAAATTTGTTTAACCAATTATTGTATTAACCCTGCATCAATCACGTTGTTTAATATCACACAAGTAGTCTCGCGTCTACATTTGTAGAACAATCATAATTGTTGTCATTAATAATTTGTTATTACAACATAAATGAATGATTTGACCAAATTATTGAATTATCATATTAAATGTATATTTTTAATCAAATAATCGTATAATATTAATTAATTTAATATATGTCGAAAGTCCTGTTACAATTTAAAGGAGTATTCAAATATTATGCATGAATCCTTATACAGTCGACTCTCGGTAACTCGAAGTTCAAGGGGGAAAAAAAAATTCGACTTACTAAAAATTTCGAGTTATCAAAAACTTTTAAAAAGGATGTTTATTTTTAAACTAAGTATGTATTATACATTAAAGAAATAAAAAAAATGTTTTCTTACATTCCTACTTACATATTATCATTTTTTAAAAATTAGTGTAAATTTAATTGTTTTTGTTTATTTAAAACATTGTTCTCAATTCTATTTTCTAAAGTACCTAGTGGTTTAAATAAATCTTCCATACCTTCATTGCCTTCAATATATTTACGTAATGTTTCTAATGCAAGTTTCGCTTCTTTATTTGTAATGGTGGATTGTATTTGTTGGTGTTCAATTTCTTCTGTGTAATGTCTGGTTTTTTTTATCTCCAGTTGTCGGATCAATATTACTATCGTGATAAGTGTAGAAACAGCAATCACTACTTTATTTTTTTTAGGTACATATGATGTCAATGTGCAATTTTTGTGAAATCCAAATATAGATGAATTTATTGGTCTATTTTTTGGGTCTACAAATTGTTTTGGAATACATGTTTTATTACGTCTCATAGTTCCAACTACAGTTAATTTTTTTTCTTCTAGTAGTTGAAGTACCAAAGGGAGAGATGTGAACCAATTATCAATTGTTATGTTACGTTTAGTGCCCTCAATCGGTTGGACAAGTCTGGTCACAACGTTATTCGGACTGTTATTTATTTTGTTAGGCCCATGTTAGGATAATGAATAACATTTCTACTTTTTTTATACTATGGACGTACTGATATAAAAACAATAATAATAAAAAACACGGTCGATGGGGGGGGGGGGGGGGTGGCATGGCTCTTCTGCCCCCCCCCCGGCTACTCCACCGCTAATGTGGAATTACATAATACACAGTTAAGTATTTTATTTTGTTATTAGTAGTATAATATGTACTTAAAAGATTTTGGTATTATGTAGAACTTTTGTCATTTTTTTATTTTTAATATTATATATTATATAATTTTGTATGCATAATATACTAAAAAGATTTTGATATTATGTATAACTTGTCATTTATTTCTTTATTTAATTTTTTAATACTATATAATATTACATATTATAATTCTGTATAATTAAGTTGATTTGATTGTTTGAGATTACATTTTGTACAGCCGTTATTAATTTTTTTATTACAGTAAAAGGATTGTATTTTATAATTTGATTTTTCTTGAAGTAAATATATAATATATATAACATTTAAAATGTGGTGGTTCAAAGGTGTGTTTTCAATCAATGAAATATAAAATATATAAACAGGTACAAAATTCTAATTTTCATGAATGTATTAGAGTATTTGACATAATCGATTAAATTATTACCCTATCTATATTCTAAAATAGTAAAATCGTGTAACCACTATAGATAATTAGATTATTATCTATGGTGACCACTTACCACAGAATTCTGTATTTTATTATGGCAGTATCACAGAATATGACGTTATTCTATGGTAAAATTATATCGTTATCAACATTGTACCGCCAAAATAGTGTGTTATCACTGGATCAATGTTCACTCAAGTCTCAAAAGTCAAATGTCAAATGACAGCAAGTTGTATTGAACATTTTTAATATTAACTTATAGACCTCTAATCTTATACGTATAAAGTTAAAAATACATAATATAGTTGTTACAAGAGCTTCAGGTTTTTATTTAATTATTTTTGTGCCAGTTGGTTTTTTTTCAAAATGAGTGAACCAAAAAAAAGAAAAACAATTCATCATTTTTTTTTAAAGCAGTCTAGTGATAGTAAGTTCTTCAAAATATTTAACTTTTGAAAAAATAAAGTAATTTATATTCATATAAAATATTAATTATACGTATGTAATTATCCATAGTTTTACGCTATGTCGATGAAACATTAAAAATGCATGTATTCATGTAATTCAGTGTTCAATGGTTTTTATAAGACTGGTAGTATAACATAAGTAAATTTAATTCAACAAGTACTTCTCAAAAATAATTTAAAAGTTGAAGATATTCGTGGCCAATGTTATGAAGGGGCAGCTGCCATGCGACGCACAAACAATGGGGTACAAGCTAAAATACGTGAATTAAATCCACTGGTGTTCTATGTTCACTGCTATACTCACATATTAAATTTATGTTTGGTTGATCTTACAAAACAAGTAGCTTGTGTAAGAAATATTTTTGGTACCTTGCAATCCTTACAACATTTTATCAAAGCATCATCTAAACGTAACGCAATTTATGAATCTATGCGTGGTCACAATCATCTAAGGTAAATGGACCAAAAAGTTTAAAAAAGTCATGTGAAACCAAATGGAGTTGTCGTAACGATGCGTTGAAATCTGCTTTTTTGAACTTTGGTGAGATCATTAAAAAGCTAGACCATATATTATATGATAATGACACAAGTTCAGGACCTGAAGCCAAAAGTTTGATGAATAATTTATTTTTTGTTTATTGTTTTAAAAAAATGTATTTGAGCAAACTCACATTTTATCAAAATATTTGCAGTCTTCAAATGTTAACTTGTCTACAGCCAATGATATGTGTCAGAGTACAGGTGTACTAAAATGTCTAAGGTCAGATAATGAGTTTGATCGTAAGTGGGATGAAGTTATAGAAATGCTTGATAAATATCAAATTGAACATCTTAAAATAAAAAGAAAGAAAAATATTCCTCTTAAGTTCGGAGGTGGTGAAGCACAGCCGAATAGTATTGAAGTTAAAGACAATTACCGCATTACAGTATACTTCAGAGTTTTTGATGTCATTATACAAGAAATGGTTCAAAGAGAATCAAATGGAAATAATTAATGGATTAAATGAAATACTTATCTCTGAAGAACCATCTGAATATCTATTAAAAACAGTTTGTAATACATATAACTTTAACATAGATGACATAAAAACAGAGCTAAACATTTTTCATAGAATGTTCAATCAAAAATATGGTGATAATTCAGTACCTAACAAATTACAATCAAAAATAGAATACATAAAACAAATGTCATTCATAAAGGTTTCCCATTAATAACAGAGACATTAAAAATATTCCTAACAATACCTACTAATACAGCAGGTTGCAAAAGATCTTTTTCATGTCTAAAGAGGTTAAAAACTTACCTTAGAACGACGATGGGGCAAGAATGGCTAAGTAGTTTAGCTACTTTGCAGCTCGAAAAAAAGAATAATATTAATTTGGACCAAGTAATTGATGAATTTGATTCGGAATCTGTGGAACGAGGACGTCGTCTCAACTTAATGTTAATAAAAAGAAATTGCTGATTGTTTTTTTATTAATATTATAATAATAAAGAGTTTACTGCAAAAATAATTAAAAATGTATTTATTATATTTTAAAGAAATATATGGAAAAATATATAGTTTATTGGAAAGGATTTTGCTAAGGAAGTTGGATTATTAGTGTGTTTGAAATTATGCCTCTGCACCACCAGAAATTGAACCCAGTTTACGCCACTGGCCATGGACCTTTAAGGAATGTAACTAGAACTTTTTTGTAACTTCACAGTTCAGAATGTGATTTCTCGGTGACATACCAGGGATAATATTTTGTACAGTGGGATGCCAATAAATCAGGAGAATATGTCATTAATTGGGAATATTATGATATAATGAAGCATTAATTTGGTAAAAAAAGATTCAGTTGCTTCCAAGAAAAACACTTTACTACAACGTTCTGTTCAGTTTTGACTAAATTAACACCTTCGTCTTCAGTGTGTGGCTCTGTCCAGAGTCTGAAGCAGCAAAAAATGTATGAGTCACTGTCGAATATTAGATCATAAGAGTGTAAGAATAGTTTGTTTTGAATTAAGTATTAACCCTTAACTTGTGACGTGTGGTATCTCATCGGTATGAGAACCGCATCTAACCGCTCTGATTCTTATTTTATCGATTTCGTTCTTATCAGTTTAAACATTAACCAAGATCATAGAACAATATAGAACAAAACTCGATCAGCTGATTATGGTCTTGGTTACCTATGATCTGAAGTCTGTACCTACAAAAAATATGAAAACGGTTCCACGCACTAATATGATATTAGACTCATGGTTACCAATATAATGAAAACGGTTCCAAGACTATGGTGGGGTATTCTGCGCGGGGTTGGATCGGTTACCGTTCACTATTCGGCATTCTGTTTTCACTTTTCGTTTGCTTTTGCAAATTGCAACACCGCCACAACGGTCAGCAATTTTTTTTTGCTTGTATTTCAAACCAACCACGTTTTGTTTTACAAATTGTGTGTTTTATTTTCACTTCAAAATGGTAATTAAGTGTCTAATATGTTCTAATAAGTATAGACCCTTGTCAAACGTTACATTTCATAGATTTTCAGAGGATAGCAAAAGGTAAATATTATAATTAATTAAATATTAATAATGTATTAATGTAACAATGTTGTAATATATAATTGTATAATGTTTTAGATTTTATAAGTGGGTTAAAATCTGCCGTCGTCCAGAAAAGAAAAGAGTCCAAAGTTTGTTATCATCCATAGGTATAGATTATGTTCAGACCACTTTGTCAAAACGTATTTCAATAATAATTGTCGGTTGAATAATAATGCTGTGCCTTCTGTATTTAACTGGTCCGTGGAGTTGAAAGAAACCAGAAGTATAGAAATGATTCCCGAGGAGTCCATTCCTAGTACTTCAAGAATAATGGCCAATTCTGTTGACATTAATAGCGAATCTGTATCGTCAATCAAATTGGTCAAACATATCTGCCATGTCTTGTTCAACTCCTAAAAGTAAATATACCTATCAGGCAATAGTTCAACTTCGGAAACCCAAATACATCAGAGTCTATCAAAAAAACACCGCGAAAGGCTAAATTTAATAAACTGCTAAGTACCCAAAAAAATAAATTTAATGATCTTCATAAAAAAATTCTTACACTAGAAAAACATTGTTCTAACCAAGAAAAAAAGTCTTCAACATTAGAGTTTTTTATTTAATGTGCTACATTTTTTGAATAAAGGTTTTGCAAATTTTGTTAAAGTCCAGTCCAAATTAGAATTGGAAGATCCCCGTGGACCCGTTTCTTAGGAGACAAAACAATTTGCATCCATGATACATTTTATGGGCCCTAAAGTGTATAGATTTCTTCGGAAATCCTGGAGTTTGCTTTCCGTTAGAACTTTGCAAAAAACTACAGAAAATTGGGAAATTAATCCTGGTTTGAATGACTTTTTATTTTAAGTTCTAGCAGTGAAAGCAAACTCCATGACAGTGAAGTCTAAAGAATGTGTCTTGTGTGTCGATGAAATATCGATTAAATATGTTCTTTTCTTTGATTTCAAAAAAGATGAAATAATAGGTTTTCACCAAATACAGGGTTCATTAAGTCTTGCGATGTTACTAAATCAGTTATGGTCATTATGATCAGTGGTTTGCATAGTTCTTGGAAACAACCATAGGCTATATTTTGTCGCTACTACTTGTACTGGATGATGATCTGCAAAATATAATCTTCCAAACTGTTCAAAAATTGTCCAATATTTCTATTAATATAGTAGTGATGCTTTCTGATTTAGGCTCAAATTTCAATCGCTTTCCAGATCAACAAGGCATTAATTTAAAGACTTCTTACTTTAATATTGGAGACAAAGAAATTGTTTACATGTTTGATCCACTTAATTTATTAAAGGCAACTAGAAATAACTTTTTCAATTATCGTTTTAATTCTCAAAACAATATAGCACAAAATTCATATAACAAATTATTATGACTATGATAAAAGTAAACAACATCGATTGGCGACTAAATTAACTGATGTTCATTTAAATCCTATAAGTTTTCAAAAAATGAGAGTCAAATTTGCCTCTCGTGTTTTTAGTCATACAGTGGTTGTAGGGATGACTACCCTAGTTTCTTGTAATTAATTACCGCATAGTGCCTTCGATACAATTGATTTCATAGATTCCATGGATAAGATGTTTGATATATTTAATTCTCGTCCCATTTTTACCAAAGTTTCTAATCATGAGGTTCTGAATCACACTTTTGTTGCTCAGTATCATATCTTAGGACCATGATCCTTTGCTCCATTTCTGTAATTTCTAACTGCAGTTTTGATTTTTTTATTGGTAACAAATTTAAATTGTCTTTCAGCTTTTCTTTACTTTCAACTATATCCAAATGTTTGGAAGTCAAAAGGTTTAGTCTTTCATAAACCTTTTTTGCAGAAGACTCATGCTTTTTGTTTATATTTTATTCCACAGTTGCAGGATGACTAGTGCCGACGTTATGAGCAACAGATGTTTCTCAATTAAATAGGGGTTCTTTTATTAGAGTTGTTAAATAAGTCATCTGATAGATCATGTTCATTTAATGTTTGAATAATGAATTCATCAGCTAGGTTATTATCATCTAAAAGTTGTAAAATAATAATAAAATATACCAACATCAACAGTTGAGAATAAATAACTATGATAAAATTCATTATACATACTTGCATAATCAGAATCTCAATCATATTGGTTAATTAAAAGTACTAAACGATCACCTAGGATTCCAATGACTTTGTCTGTTGTACTTGACAACATTGATAAATTACGACCACCACCTGTTTTGTAAAGTTCAACCTAAAATGATCAATATTTTAATTTACATATTTCAAAAACAATAAATTAATTGAGATGATTATAGATAGCTACCTTATAATCACTTTTGTCTTTTCGAGCCTTTCTTTTTTGAACATCATAGACAGATTTCAATTGACGACTGGTTCTGATACCAGTAATTTGATGGCAATTGTATACATTTGCAATTACACTCCAGGCCAAATCTTTTTCTTTAGTTGTTGCACTATCAGTCTATATATTTAATATTGTATTATTAACGTATTCTGAACACCAGAAATATTCAAATTTAACTTTTGAAATTGTATTTATTCATAAAATGGGTGTAGAAAATAGATAAATATAATCATTACCTTGATATTTTCAATAATATTTTTGTATGGCAAAATACGATCTATTAAAATTGATTTTTCTTTTTCGGTAGAGTTTTTGCCCCTTTTTTGCCGTCTTCCATATTAGTCGTATTAAATATACAGCTATATTAGCCATATAGTCGTCTTCTATATAATAATATAAAAAACAACAATAACAATATTTAACAATTGTCAATTAATTATTAAATTACCAAAGTATTCTTATCCCTTAAAAAAAAAAAAAATATTTTAGATAAGAATAATATTTATGTACTACTGAATACCAGATAATTGGTTATAAACTGATTATTTGATACGATTTATAAAACTTTCATGAAACGCAATCTGTTTTTTAACTTCCATTATTTTACTATCAATATATTTTATTATCTTTCCAACAATTTAAGAAAACTGTTTCATGCAACCGGGCATTATACATTTAATTTTACCAAAATTGGTAAACAACCTGAACATTTTTCAAAATCAACTTTCCAAATGAAAAGTCCTATTAGTGATAATATTTTTCAATTAACTCCAGCAAACATTTGGGAAAAAATATTTTCTCCTCTTATTAATTTAATTGTTAGAGAATCAAATCGTTATGCTGAACAAAGTAATAATTTGTTAGATACAACTTCTGAAGAAATTAAAGCATTCATTGCGATACTTATAATTATGGGTTTCCATTCATTACCAAGCATTCGTCATTATTGGTCTAATGATAAAAACTTTTTTTGTGATAGAGTTGCTAGTATTATGACAGTAAAAAGGTTTTTAAAGTTAGTAAGATTTTTGCACATAAATGACAATTCTAAAATGCCCCCTCGAGGTCTTGATTTTGATAAATTATTTAAAGTTCGACCATTAATTTATCATTTACAAACAATGTATTCAAGTTTAGAATGTCCTCTAGGCACTTATCAATTGATGAAGTATGGTTGTCTTCAAGGGTAGATCAGGGATGAAACAATATATGCCAATGAAGCCAATTAAAAGAAGTTTTAAAGTATGGGCATTAGCTGACTTTGCAAGTGGTTACCTTATTAATTTTGATATCTATACTGGTAAAAACAGTAATAATTTAACAGAATTTGTATTAGGATAAAATGTTGTACTAAATCTTTCCCAATATTTAGAAATGAAATTTCATTGCATTTATTTTGATAATTTTTTTACTAGTTCACTTGCCAAAAAATTATTAAATAATGATATATTCTCATGTTTGACTTTTCGAATAAATAAAAAATATTACACAAATAATTTAATGAAAAAAGATTCTTTTTACAAGCCTGGAGATATTGAATTTGCTCAGTGTGATGATATCAGTACTTGTAGATAGAAGGACAGGGGTTCAAAACCAGTAACTGTAATTAGCAGTATGCATAATGCTTCCCACTCAGAAATTGTGCACAGAAAAAATTTTAAAGTTGAAAAGATAGCATTTTCATGTCCATCTAGTATTGCAGATTACGATGTGTGCAACTTGCAACAAAGTTTTATGCAAAGATTGTTTTGCTGAGTACCATAAAACTTAGTATATTTTATTGATTTAATGCACAATTACTACAGTTGTTATTGTTTTTTTTTAGAAAGTTAATTTAATTTAATTATTATTTTGAAGACCGAATTAAATTGTCTAAGTCAAATTAATGCCATAATTTTATTTTAAAAAGTTGATTTTATTTATTTTTTATTATAATTTTATATAATGTCAAGTCTGAAATGTGTGAATCAAGATAATTCTACAAAGGTTTTTATTTATGTTTTCATTATTAATTATTTTTTATTTGTTCTCTAGTTATAATAAAGTTTTATTATAATATCATAAGAATTTATTTTATCAGTTGAGAAGATTTGTATCTTCAGGTGTCATAAATCCTAAAATGCAATTAAATACCTATTTAGCATATCATATATATATTTGTTTGCATAAAAATAGTTAAAATTAAAAAAAATTGTAGTGGTATTAAGTGGGAAATTATTTCCCTCTGCACATGGTCCATAACTATGATACTAAATGCTCAGTGGGAAATTATTCCCCACCAGTTTTTTACCAATGCAAATAAAGTTACGAATTTTTTGACATCTTTTACAGTAACTTACATCTATTAAGACAAAAATTGGAAAATTTGGTAGAAATCGTACGATATTTTTTTCTGTGCCCTTTAAAGGGTTAAGTATGTTATTGCTACCTAAAATACTTATAATTTTTTTATATTTTTTTGAACCAAGATACTAGATTTAAATATAATTATTATTACTTTAGGTGAAAAATGTGAAGGTCAATATTTACCGACCACAGATGTTCATCACAAATCATACAAGTTGTGCTTCTTGCAGTTTGAAAATAACATGTTTCAAAATATTTTTAACAATAGACTCTCATTAAGACTGCAATAACGACATTATTTGCCAAAAAACCAACCAAGTCTCAAGACAATTCCTATAATTGGCTGCAAACATTTTGAATTTTCAAATCTGTCGAGTAAAAGTAGTTTAATATCTGATGGCACTTTCTCAATTGATGACCAGCCATCATGTTCAACACCTTGTATGTGACTATTGTTTTATAAAACATTTATATTATTTTATTGCCTTTGTTTTTTACATATTAGGTGTATTACCTTCTATGTACAGTGTACTTTTCCAATAATTTAATACAATATGTTATTTTTGGTTTAGTTTCGTCTTCTTCATTGTCTATTATTGGTAGAAGTGTTGTCTACTTCTACGGAGATATTATGTGAAGCAACAACAGGTTCTTAAACTCCCGGATACTTATCACTGAAAACCCCAAGAAAAGAGACTCTACGAAAAAAACTTGCCAAAGCTCATACCACTATCAAAGAATTGGAAATTTATGTCAATAGTTTTTCAGTATGCTTGCAGCAGTCAGTCACCATTGAAAATGTACTTCAATTAGTTGAAAAGTATATTTCACCTTCATTATTTAATGTGGTAAAAAATAATGTCCTTAATAAAGACAAAAACCCAAAGGGGAGGCGTTTTTCAAATGAAATTAAACAATTTGCTCTTACAATCTATTGTCTGGGTCCTAGTGTCTTTCATTTACTTCAAAGAAATTTTTGTCTTCCTTCTATTAGAACTCTCAGAAAAATTACTTCTTAATATGAATTTCAACCTGGTCTTAATGATTTTATGTTTAATTTTCTATTTTTCAAAACTAAAACATTTTCTTCTGATGCGTTAAACTGCATTCTCTGCGCGGATGAAATGTCACTTAACACAAACTTATTTTATAACTTATCTAAAGGTGAAATAATTGGTTTCAATCAATCAAAATCAAGTAAAACATATGCTCCTGCCAAACGACATGTCCTTGTTCTTATGATTAGAGGTATTATTGGTATTAATAATAATTGGAAACAACCACTTGCATATTATTTAATTTCTAATAGTTGTACAGGTAGTGATTTAAATAATATAATTGTTTCTACTATTCGAAGACTTAAGAATATTAATATTAATGTTAAAGCTTTTATTACTGATCAAGGTTCTAACTTCGTAAATTTTTCCAAAATCAATAGTGTTACTTCTGAAGAGCCGTATTTCAAAGTTGACGATGAAAATATTGTATATATCTTTGACTCACCTCATTTGTTGAAATCTACTAGAAATATGTTTTTCAAACACAATTTAATTGTTAATGATGTAATAGATAAAAAACACATTGATACTTTCTATAACTATGACTCAAAATGTAATGTGCAAATGGCTCCTAAAATAACTTATTCTCATATTCATCCAAGTACTTTTGAAAATGTGAAGGTGAGAATAGCGGCTCATGTATTTAGTCATAGTGTAGCCGCAAGAATGTCTGTAGCATTGAATCAGGGTATTCTACCAAAAACCTCTAAATGTACAATCAATTTTATTAATTTTATGGATAGATTATTTGATATTTTCAATTCATCTGATACCACCAAATAGCAAAATATATAATAATCCTTTCACAAATGATGGACATCAATTAATCATTTAAATAAAATGGTTGAAATGTTTAAAAACATGAAAGTAATTAATACATTTAATGAATTTAATCTGAAGTGACTAAAAGAGCAAATTGTCTTAATGGTTGGTTGATTAGCATATCAGGTTTGATAATGTTGGGGAATACCTTAAACCCTGAACAAAAAAAAGGATTTGCTCTTTGGACAGATCGAATCAATCAAGACTGTTTAGAAAATTTGTTCGGAATATTTCGTCAACAACATGGTAACAGTTACAATCCTACTCCCATTCAGTTTATTTGGGCCTTTAAAAAATATTTTGCCTTGAATACTTCAAGCATTTTCCAAATGCAAATTGCATTGAAGATCTTGATAGTGTTCTTAGTAAAGTCAATGAATTAAATAATGTTTCACCATCCTTCCAAGAAATTGTTAATCCTAAGCTATCAAAAGATAATCTTTTTAAATTCAATCCTATAACTATCGGTACTGTAGACTACAGAAAATGTGGATATTTAATGAAAAAATGTTTAGATAAACATGTTTGTCAGAATTGTATTAATTATGCTAATTTTCAACAAAAACTTGAACAATCTTTTCTTTTATCATTTTTCAAATCTACTTCTAATGACAATTCTCTTTATGGAAAATTATTAATGCCACACGGTGACTTTTACAATTATATTTTTAAATTAGAAAGTATTTTTATTGAACATTTCCCATCCTTAGCTACAAAAGACAATGTAGGGGTTAAGTTAAAAGATTTATTGATAAACACACGTTTAAAACACCCTTGTCAATATTTCAACAAAATATTTTTATATATAAGACTTAGAATTTTTTTTATAAATTTAATTTGTTAATAAATCTTTAGTATCAGAAAGAGTTAGGAAACATAGAAAATTAAAGATTTTAAAACATTTGTATATAAGTAAATAATTTCAAACTGAATTTTTTTTTGAATATGTTTTAATATAATTTTTAATTTTACTTGAAACTTGTATATTATATAGTAATGTATTGTAACTAGGAGGTACATTTGTTTTTTTTAATTTATAAAATAATCGAGTAATTTCAAAGAGTGAAGTTGGTTTTTTTAAACTTATATAATAATTAAGAAATTTCAAGGACTACATTTTTTTTTGAATATTTTTTAATTTTACTTGAAATTTGTATATATAATATTGTAACTAGGATGTACATTTGTTTTTTTAATTTGTAAAATAATCGAGTAATTTCAAAGACTGCATTTTGTTATATTTGTTAATTTGTTATATTATGTTTGAATGTAATTTTGTTATATTACTTACTTTAATATATATAATGGTAATTAGAAGTTACATTTGTATTTTAATTTATAACATAATAAAGTATAAACTGATATCAAAGACTCATATTTGTCAAAGTTTGTAATAATAAATAGTTATTATTTTATGTATATAATACTTGAGATACTTGTATTTTAATTTATAACATAATAAAGTATAAACTGATATCAATGACTCATATTTGTCAAAGTTTGTAATAATAAATAGTTATTATTTTATGTATATAATACTTGAGATACTTGCCTATATGTCGATATGCCGATATGTTGCCTATAATAATCAGAAAAAATTGAAAATTATAACAATGAATTCGAAAAATTGTATATATTTTTTTATTTAGTGTCTCAATTCACCCATGAACTGTTTTATGAATGAATAAAACTTGATTTTTAATCTAATGTGTCAATTCACCACAGTCAAAGGTGAAATAGAACAAAGTCATATAAAAAAAGTTTATAAGTTATACTTCTGAATTATATACCTACTTATAATGAAAAATGCAATTTCTTAAAAAAAATCGGTTTGATTGTTTGAATATAATAATATATTAGAAATTTGAATGAATGAACAGTGCTGCACGATATAAAGAAAAAAAGAGAATTTCCCGGTACGTAGCAGCACGTTTAAATTCTCAAAATGTCGGACATTGTTTTATTATCTCCCATAAGACCCTATGTTAAATGAAATAAGATTCCCTTCTGTTTTTTCTGTGGTTAAACTATAAAAAATATTTATCACACTGTGATAAAAAAATCACAGTGAAAATAACAGTGATTGCTACTCTAACTGCTACTTTCTATTTTTCACTTACCTATGGCGAATTTCATGTTTACTTTACACTATCAGAATATCACAGTAATCTATAGAGTTAGAATATTACTCTATTTACCAAGGTGGATTGATAAATATCATAAATATTTAAATATCAATAATATAATACACCTTGCTATTTAGTCGTGATATCTGATAATATTTACCCTAATGTAAATGTGACATAATATTATAATAATAATAAATATCTAACTAAAATCACGAATTTGTATGTTTTAATATGTGTAATTTATAGAATAGTATTTTTATCTAAAATATATTATCTATTAATAAAAAAATAATAATAAAAATATTACATTATATTTTAATCCATGTAATAATTATTTACTATTAGTAAACTACTTCCATCTCCCACTATTTTTAGTATCTACAGTCTTAACATCAATTTATCTACACTGTGACTATATAATGCACACAAGTTTTGATTTAATTGAATGATAATTATTTTTTTCCATTTGTTCCTTTAAATTATTATTTAATATTTTTATCCACACTACATTTGTGTAATTTTTATTAAAATAATGAGCCAAAAAAAGCGTTATACTAGTACTGTATGGCAGTACATGACAGCCTTAGATAGTACATATGCTGTATGCGATACTTGCAAAAAAAAATTGTCGTTCAAAACATCCTTGACAAATTTTAAAAAAACACATAAAAGGTCTCCATGGGATCAATACTACAGAAAAAGTATGTATTTATAAATTCAAAAATTAAATCAACAAAAAAAACCGTTGAATCCAAAGTTAATTTTATTAAGAAGACCCGTATATTGATTTATTTATCAACATTTGTTATAAATTGTCGGAGCTCGCCGCCATGTATGCGGTCTGTTAAAATAACAATGGTTTCACAGCTGCGAATTAAATAATATTATTTTGTTATTGCTTATTACTTAAGTTGTTTAAATAAAACAAATGAACAAACAAATAAAAACTCAGAAAGCAGGTTTGATGAATGTGCGTATACGCGGAGTAACGTTGTCGACAGGTCGTAGGCAAGCGGAGTGTTGTCGGTTGAGAAAATACAGTCAGGCTGTATCAGGGGTACGAAACTCCGTGCGTTGGCCGAGGCAGGTGATTGTGGCCTTGAACACGGTCTCCAGGGGGGCGTGGCATAAGTTGCCAATTAAATATATCATATCAATGTTATCACCACGATGTAGAGAAGAGAAGGTGATAAGTTATCACTGATAACATTTCATGAAAAAAGTGGCACAATTTTTGACGGCACAAATTTAGTTAACATGAATACCGCCACATTACTCGAAGGCCGGTTACATTTGCTATTTTAGTGCATTGAATATAGACTTTACAATAAATATTATTGTTTAAATTTCATAATTCGTATCCAGTCACAACAAACAGTATTTAAAATAGAAATCACCTCCCAATATTGTTCCAAATTTATTAGAATTATTGTAAGAACTGTCAATGACTGTCCATTTCAACGTTTGTTCAACTATTGAGTTATTGAAGAATATTTATAATTTTTTTCAAGTTTAATAGGATTTACCTACTAGTTAAAAATGCCAAATAAATGTTTTATACCAGGCTGTAAATCTAGATATGCTAAAAGAAGTGATGGAAAAAATATTACATTGTTTCGAGCTCCAAAAGTACAAAGACTACAATAGACAAAAAAAAATTATATAATTATTTTTGAATTTAAAGTAGCTAATTACTAAATAGTTCCACAATAATATATTAATAGGGCAGAGGACTTGTAGCATTTGTATATTTATTTTGCACAGTCACAAAAATAGCAGAGTGCGAAACAAATGCGTTTCATGCTTCCACAAAGCTAGTTTTGAAATTTTATTGTGCATATAAATGCATATTTTGTGTTTTTTTGGTTTTAAGGGCATATTTTACGTTTTTTTTAGTTTTTAGTGCATATTTCGAGTTTTTTTGATTTTTAGGGCAAATTTCTTCCATTTTATACTTTAAGATGCATATTTTAAATAATTTATAGTTTCACCAATATTTTTTCGTCGACGTTTTTATTAATTTATTCACACAACCAAAATAACGTTGATATTATCGACGATATTTTCCGATTAGAGGCCGCAATTTGTCGGGTTATTAATTTTATTTGTAGACAGATAAGATAATATTGTTCAACTCACAAAATTGAAAATATTATCGATACGGGCCACGGGGACGCCTGTCGTAGACATCGGACTTATTCATATTTTAGTAATCACTGTGTTTCCGTCGGTTGACCGTCGTATACGTCCAAACGCGTTTTATTTACTATTTATTATACAAAATGCCTAAAATTAATAGTTAAAAGTGTCTTTATTTTCACAATTAAACAATTATGTGTCAAACAATCAAGTACCCGGTACAGTGGGAAAAATGATTCAAGAAAAGATGAATGATGTTTTATAGAAAAATGAAAGTTACCAAACATTAGCGCAAATTTCAAAAATGTTAACTGGAGAAGAAACTTTAATGGTCAGAATACCTGAAAACTTCAGCCTTGGCCATTTAGCATACTTTAAATATGCTCCTATAAATTCCGTTGACGTAGAACGTTCTTTTTCGATGTTTAAAGTCTTGTTATCCGACAATAGGAAAAGTTTTACGTTTGACAATTTGAAAAAAACACCTTATTGTCCAATGCAACTTCCAAGGTAAAAATGTATGTTAATCTTAAATATTTGAAACTAAAATATTTTGTTAATTGTTTTTTAGTAGTCGAAGAAGTTGAAAGTTTTGAAGAAGTATCCAGTTAAAATAATAATTCAAAAAGTCCAAATAATTCAAATAATTAATTGTAATAGTATATTTTTAAAGCAAGTTAATAACTTTAAACTTTAAACCAAATTATGGGTATTTCAAGTTTGTACCTGATGTAGTTTATTTAACATAGTTATTTATTATTTACTATGACTTAACCACTTAACTGGCTGAGCCCTTTGGACGCAAATATAATTCTACACACAAAATTAAATATATATTAATATAACCATTTAACATAATATCAGACAATATAATGTAGTCAGTGTCATACAGATAACTCACTTTTAAATTAATAAATCAATGAAATCCCATGAGGTGCCCACAATAATATTCTTACCTTTAAGTTTTAGTATTTACTTTAATATTAATGTTTTCATAACTTGAATTGCAATATTTATAATGTATACTTAGTCTGTAGAATTGTCTTAAAGAAAATCAACTTCTCAAATATGTTCAATACATTTTAATTTAAAACTTAAATAAAGAACTACAAATGTATTATTGAAATTCAGACCACATACACTGATTTGCATTTTTGTATCTATGATTTTATTGCTTAATTAATTTACTCTACATATTATTATGTACTCTATCATATATTATAATGTGGTCGTTTATAATTTAAATAAATAAATATTTAAGGGCTACGGCTGAAGATGGTCTTTAGTGTATTTTACGGGTACTTAAATAATATACTAGTTTAGAGTAGACCATTATAGCCAGCCCATAAACACAAATTCCAAGGTACTCGCCTAGACAGTTCAGTAGTTAGAAATATAAAATTTAACGGTATCTATGTTAACCTAAACACTGCTTTGGAAAGTGGGCAGCCAAATGGCCAGCCCTATTACAAAAATTTAAAACACAGCTGGTAGAACATGCAAGTAATTATTTGAATGTTACTTACACGAACTGCAAACATTCGAATGAACTTATAAAGAATGTCCTTCATAAGACAGTGTGAGATGAAGAAACTCCACTTCTCGTGAATTGAAAAAGTATCTTAATTATATGGTTCATTCATATTATATGAGAAAGTTAAGATAGCAAAATGAGGAATTTTTAAATAAAAATGTATTTTATTTACTCTTAATGATTGTAAATTAATAGTACCTATTTGATTTAAAACAATATTTAATACATAAGGAATTAAAACTGCTATCTAACGATTAACTATGACATTACGAATGGGATACAGTTTTTAATTTATAAATTTACGATTAATTTTACTTTAATATTGTCCGTGTTTATCAGCCTATGTCGTTTGTCCATTAGCTATTAGGGCCTTTGGACACAAATTTGGCATTTTCCGTTGTCATGACAACAAAAATATTAATATATTATAAACAAATATTTATTTAAGTACCTAGGCCTAAACACATTTCTCCAAAAATAAATGTTTTATATTTTCGAATTAAATGCGTTGTATTATAAATATTATACTAAAAACAATTAAATTAATATATTATTATTTACTGTATCTAAATATGATTTTAATTATTTAAATTCTGACGGTTTTTAATAACTTGCAGTTCAATAATCAATCTATTTTATAGTTATTTAACCAAATTAAGAGAATATCAGCACACCATTTATTGTGTTTTGGCATTTAGAGTGAATTCACCTATTATCAAACTTCAATACCCTTTAAAACCTACCCGGTTAAGATTCCCAGAACATTGCATGTGTCTCTGCATTGGCTTTTCACGATATTTTAAATTTTATATAATTAAAATGCATTTTAAATTGTAATAATTTACACGGTCATATTATGTACTTACCTACCTCATAACTTTTATTTTTACTAATTTCTTACACACACACAAAAAATGTTCTTTTTATTATTAGAAAATGTTTCATATATCATAATAATTAATAACTATTAATTAAAAATGTCTAATGAGTAAGAGTACACAAACGTGTAGGTAACCTCTTTAGCTCTTAGGATATTTTTTCAATAATGATTACCTCTATGGGCTATGGCTCTATAACTGTTCTGTTTGATACTTTAATATTCATAACCATAATATATATTATATTATATTTTGTGAATAAGCAAGAAACAATACCGTACTATTATTATAAATTATTATTTATTACCTATACGTATACGTAAATTATAACTTATTAGTTATTAATTATTACTATACAGTATACCTAGATGGCTACATTATATATTATTATATCTTATTTATATTTGTTAGTTGTCTCACATGATATTTTGTATAGGTACATTTTTATTTATATACCAGCGTTATTATTATACTCAGTATTAGTTACGTAGGTACCTCAGACCTGCAGTTCACAGGCAAATCGGCGTCGATATACCTAGCTTTGTATATAGGTGATAATTCGACCAAGGCGGGTAATTCGCCTGCAGTGGTCAGTGGTCACAAAGGTTCTAAATAATATACAATTATGTAATTTACTCGGACATTAGGTTGGCAGTTTCTCCAAAGGTCAACATATTACATTATTATACTTTGGTTATGGTAAAATTATGTGCAGGTTAAATAATATCTATTCGAACAAACAAATAGTCGAGCCATAACTTTTTAAGTATGGGAATTCATTCGGTTTTTATTTTATTAGCTTATTACTAATTAAAAATTATCGTCAACTATATGAACTAATTATAATTTATAAGTAGCTGTTTTGAGGAAATGGGCATATATGGCATATTATCAGCTTACAGTTACCACACAGATACTATTAAGTAAGAAGATAAATTTAGTCATTAGGACAATAATTCAGTTCATTATTAAAATCAGTTATACAATACAGTTGAAACCAAATACATTTAATACCATAAATATTTATGTTTACCTAAGATGAAGATTCACAAAATTTATTTTATATTACATTATAGATATACGTCTTATAGTTTATACTGTACACACTACATAAATAATAATAAATACAACTTGATTTTTATTTCAATGTTTTATCAGTTGTAATTTTATTAAATCGCCCTTTTGTCGTGCCTTTTTATAAATATCACGAATAATATTTTTAATATTGTTCATTGTTAATTATAAGCCTAAAAAATACAAATATTAAGTGTAAAAGTTGTTAGAGTATATTATGTTGTATATGTTAAAAACTTAAAAATGACAACAATAAAAAAAAAATGAAAATGTTATCGTGTATAGAAAATGCAAATATAAACAACCAGTGAAAATTTCATGTATCTACGGTCATTTGTTTTAAAGTTACACCAAAAACCAAATTCAATTTTCTGAAAAATCGATTTTGCGTAAAAATTCCCGTTTTTCCTTAATTTTTCTTTTGTTTTTCTTGCCGCTTTTGAAAAGTACTGGAAATTTTAAATTTTGACCTCCCCAATGCACCAACGATATTCACTTTCCAATCGAACAAGATACTGAAGTCGAAAATCGAAGCATTATTTCGACTACTTATCGTGTACACAGACACAAAAATAAAAAAATATAAAAAAATATAAAAACACACATCATTGTAAAATCAATACATTCATCGTTCCACTCAGAATCTAAAATAGTAAAAATGTCATGTTGTAATAACTTAAAATTATGTTAAAATATATTTTGAGAACACATAGATAGGTATACCTAAATATTTATTGGACAATTAGATTTTAGTGATTTATAAATCGCAACGTATACCTTCCTATATTTAGTCAAACACAACGTATATAGTTTCGGTACGTTATAAATTATTACTTATTTTGATCACTATTACAGTATTATACGTCTTTATTATATTATACCCGTTTTCAAAAGAGAACATATACCAGATTGGGCATGTACCAGTTGCCCTCAAAAGTACCTTTTTTTATACCAATTCCCCCCGAACTACCTAGAGAAATATATACCAGTTGCCCTCGACCAAATGTACCAGTTGCCCCCAACCGAATGTACCAGTTGCCCTCACATGTTAATATATACACGATTACAATATATAGCCCGTAAAATAGGGGAGGTAAATATACAAATAATAAATTAATTATGACAAAATAAATAATTTAATTATAATACTAATAGTGGCATATTCAATGTGATAATTTATAAAAAAAAAATAGTATAAAATGATAGACAAAAGTTCATAATAAATAATTTAATTATAATACTAAGTGGCTAATTATGTTTTTTTATAATAATTGCTAACAGATTTTATAAAATCTAATCTACTTATATTTTTGTTTTTGTATTTATTTATAAAATCCTCGATCCTGGCTTTTTTGTTTAAGTATGTGCGATTTGTAATATTTTTAATTTCGTTTACACTGCTTATAGCAATGTATGTATTTGTTTGTACTTCTTTTATGACATTTACGAAAGTAAAAATATTAGGATGTGCACTATTAAAGTTCCTTGAAAATGACGAATGAAATGATTCACATGCATTTGTAGTCCTTTCTGAATCAATTGAATTCATAGCCCACAGTGAAGGTGGAACAGTCGAACTTAAGGAAATATATGTGTCAACTAAATAGTCAGAAAATTCAACTAATTTTTCTGATAAAGGCTGAATTGACATCAGATCCTCAACAAAACAATCGTCTACTTCACTAGAGGGTAGCAATGAGAGACCGAAAATTAAGTGAAGCCATTTTTCAGTATCTGAATTTGGAATTTGGATCCATATAATCCGGCTTTAATCCTAACTGTTGTATGCGTTTCCACCATGACTGAGTTAGATGAAATCTGCACCCCACGACTGTAATTAATGGCCAAACAACTTTAGAAGCTACATGGATACTTTGTTCAAAATCGGATACAATAATTGATAGATTAAATTCAAGTTCAAAGCCAGAGCATTTTTCTTTTAACATATTAAATAATAATTCATACGTTTTCGATGATTTGTTAGGCAGTAATGATTAAACACTAATGGAATATAATGTCCATTTTTGACACAGTGTATTGTAAAAAGTTGTAAAAAAAATTTCGCACAGTATTCAAATGTTCCGTCTACGAAAATTTTATCTCGAGTACATAAAAATTTTAAATTTGATTCTGTAGTAAAACATACTATATTTTCTATCTCGTTGTTATATAATAGAAAATTCTCACCTTTGTAAGTATTTAATTGTAATAGTGTTAAAGCTGAGTGAACTTCAGAAATAGATTTTGGAAGTGGTGGAAGTGTTTTTCTTCTTGCACGATAAATGCTTCTGCGAATGGAGTTTACATCGTTTAATGTTACATCCACGATATTTGATTGAACTTCTTCACGTATTAATTTTAATGGGCGTTTGGAAATTTCATCCACAGCTTTCCGTTTTAAATTATTGGAAATGGTTACTTTTGTTAAATTTTTACGCGGTGAATGTTTGTGTTCGATAACCGATTTTAAAAGCACAGTTTCATCTTCACTCATAAACAGCTTTGACGTACATGATTTTAATGTACATCGCCATTTCACACCAGCTTGTGTAATGCGATCTTTATAAAAAGTATAATTATTTAAAACTAACAAAATATTGCCCTTTTCACTATACACTCGCGTAATATTTTCCATCGTGTTAATAACGTCAGTGCTTTTCGTCTACTAAAATGTACCTATCAAAAGACGTATCATCGTACGTAACTACATCGTATCATATAATAATTTCTAACAACCATAAAAATACTAATAAAGATATAATAAATGATAATAACAAGCGTATTCCGATAAAGCCTAATATAATAATTAACGTTAGGTAATCGGTTGTCCACTTAGACGCGTCTAAAATTACGCGTTGGTAAAATCCTTGCTTTGCACCAAGTAGGCTATTATTATTAATACAATTTTCATTTTATCCATCTTTTTTGTATAATATATAATATTTGATACAATATTATATGTAATTCCAATCATATGAATTTATTTATGTATTATTATTTATTATTATTGTATTATTGACATTTGTATATTTACCTCCCCTATTTTACGGGCTATATATTGTAATCGTGTATATATTAACATGTGAGGGCAACTGGTACATTCGGTTGGGGGCAACTGGTACATTTGGTCGAGGGCAACTGGTATATTTTTAAAATCCTGATAAGAGTCGTGGGGGGCAACTGGTCAACACCCACCAGATTTACCTACGTAAGAAAACGGTTTTGCCCGTGGCCGCCTGGTATGTTACTATGTTCTATTTTGTAAACAGGTATAGGTAGTAGTGAAATAATTAACGAGGTTTAAAACTTGTATTATTTAAAATATTGATGATTGAAATATACTGTACCATTATTTAAAAATGATTTTAGATATTACGTTGCATATAGTTTGTATACCTATATACACCTATAAATTATTATAATTTATAACCCACCCGCATCAGGGCTTGTATAGTGACTAGAATATAGGCTGTATGTAAACTGCGGCAAAATTTACCTTTTTCTAATAGTCGATATGTAAACTCCGGCAACAAAAAAATTAAGATTATACAATCTGCGACAAAACCGATAAGATACATTATACAAACTGCGGCAATTTATTTTATTTACCTTCTATATATAATATATATACAGTGTTGGGGAGTAACTTAACTTAAAACTTAAGTTACAAGTTACTATAAAGAAATTACTTTTTAAGTAATTTGATGGTAATTTAATTACATTTTATTGTAAGTAATTTATATGTTATTAGAGTTACTTTTTTGTAGTAATTATCACTTAATTAATCGTTACTTTATTTGGTTTAATACATACACTAAAAAGCGATCAAAATTAGTGAATAGTGACTGTAGACAAAATAAATTTGAAAAAAAAGTTAAATATTTAATATGTAGCAAAATGAGTATTTATTAATTATTTCATATTGTTGATTGTCATAATTTAATATTTAGTTTATGTATTGTCGTATTGAACACATGGTTATATCAAGCTACAGTGATAAATTTGAAAAAAGTAACTTCTATTGTAATTGAGTTACTTTTTAAACTCAAAAGAAATGTAACTTGACCAAATAAAAAAAAAACTTAAAAATAATTTAGTTACAATTTTGATAAGGAATTAGTAATGTAATTTAATTACCAAAAAACAGTAACTTCCCCAACATTGTATATATATCATATCATACTACCTAAATCATAATCATATTGATCACTTTCTTTTAGGTTATGTTTATAATATGATAACGTTCTTATCACTAATTGGTGGTCCATTTGTATGTGGTTTCTAATTAACTTTTTTTGATTTAGTCATATTTTTATTAGTCAAGTCTTGCTTAAAATTGTGTTTTTTGTTTATAACGTTATAATTATGTCTATTAAATTAAGTAACCACGCTCGTAGTTTAACCGGGGACGTTCAGAAACGATATTTAGACAAAATACTATTATTAAATTCTCAAGATCCATACTTGTTGTTGAAAGACAATTGTGTACTTTGGACATCAGATTTAAACTTAGTGCCTTCAATTACTTACCCTGATATTTGTAACTACCTAGTATTGACTAAAAGTGCTTACACATTGGAAGAATTTAAAGCATACAAAAGTCTAGATGCATATTATTTTTTTGTTAGTGGTTGGGTTTCAAATGTCAAATGGACTGTGATAGATTGTTATGTTCTTGTAGTTGCTGAAGTAAGTCAAGTATAAGAATATATTTCTGTGTTGTAAAGATTAATTTAAAAAGTATATAAAGGTTTCTGTTTCTCTTTACATACTTACTGGTTATATAATAGTCTATTCTATAATCAGAGATTAAAAATGTTGTGTTGCCTAGGAATTTAACATCAGTTCTGTTTGGTGTAAGTATAATTCTACCAAACTTTAACTGCAGATTCTAAGTAAATTTATTATCACTATTTGTTTTAAAACTACTTGGTAGTTGGCACACTACTTCTTTACAACATTCGACAGATTATAGATTACAGAGGCGCCGAAAGTTGGTTTTGCCTTTGACACGTTTCATAGGCAACTAAGTGAGTGGGTGGGTGTATACAATATAATTGAAGGCAAACACCTACTTTTTTAAACAATTATATCTAATTATTTATGGATATTTTATTTTTTGAGTGTATTGACTCAAAATAAAACTTTTATTATGTGTTTCAAAATACATCGGCGCTCCTGATAGATTACAATCATTATTCATTATGAGCCTATTGTCTCTACATTATTATTATTATTTTCATTTAGGTAGCTCATTCTCAAAGGTTAAATGACACTAAATTGCTGCCATGGGTTATAGTTAAGATTAATGGCAAGGTTGAAGCTGCCCATTGCTCATGTATGGCTGGATTAGGTGAATGTTGTTCACATGTAGGAGCAGTCCTTTTTTATTTGCAGCATGCATTTAATATAAAAAGTATAAAATCAGTTACAGATGTCTATGCATACTGGGCAGCACCATCTCTTGACAAATTTATTCCTAATAAAATAAGTGAAATAAACTTTAATCATCCAAAGAACATGGCTTCCACACAATCTAAATTGAAACCAAAATCTAGTTACATACAAAAGTTACCAATAACACTAAAGGATTCAAATACATTTCAAAATTTCTTAGGAAAATTACAAACCATTAATAGTCAAGCTAGTATTTTGAAAGTTGTAACACCATTTAATTTAAAATTTGTAAAAAATAATTTTCCAAAAAGCTTAACAAATATTTTTAAAGATGAGTATGCCAGATTTAGTAGAGAGGAATTAGTAGATATAGGTTCAAAATTAGATTTTTCTTTAAATGAAAATGATTGTTCTGATATAGAGAAATCAACAAAACTACAATCAGAATCTAAAGATTGGTTTATGTATAGAAGTGGCCGTATTACAGCTTCTAGAGCCAAGGACATTTGTACTGTTAAATCATATGATTCAAATATTAGTCTTTTAAAAACAATATGCTATCCATCAACAAAACAGTTTAAAAGCGCTGCTACCGATTGGGGTAAAATCCATGATGGTAGAAATGCATACATAGAAAAATTAAAAAACGATCACATAAATTTTTCATTCACTATCTCTGGGCTAGTAATTAATCCAAATTTTCCATATCTTGGTGCCAGTCCAGATGGATTAATTAATTGTGATTGTTGTGGGAAAGGCTGCGTAGAAATAAAATGTCCCTATAGCTTAACTAAAGACAAAAGTATAAAAAGCATGACCTACTTAACTAGTGGAAAGTTAAATAAAAATCATCAGTATTATTATCAGGTACAAACTCAGTTGTTGATGTGTGGTGTAACTTACGGTGATTTTTTAGTATGGTCATCATATGAAGATTTTTATGTAGAACGTATTCAAATTGACTATGAAATATGTGATGAAATAGTAGCTAAATCAAAATGGTTTTTTTATGAAGCAATCTTACCTGAACTTATAGGGCGGTATTTCACTAATACTGAAACTTTGTCAGTAAAAAATAATATGGAAGTAATGCAAAACACTGATACTGCTAAAGAACCTTATAAATATTGTACCTGTAAGGAAGACAAAGGAGGTAAATCAATTATGTGTACACAGGAAAATTGCCCTAATCTTTGGTACCATTATGTATGTTTGGGAATTAAACGCAAACCAACATCAAAGAAATGGAAATGCGAATTCTGCAAATAACTTCAATATTGAAAGTGTACTTGTTTATTTAAATAGGTTTTGAATGTACATATATTTTTTTTTTAATACAATTGTCAATTATAATAATTTTAACTTAAAGGTATAACTGAACTACATATATTTATTAATGCACAGCAAACCGTTACAATGGAATCTAGTAGACATGTCTCATCATCTTGATGTTTAAGAGTAGTTATTTGTACTGGACCATTTAAAATTTTAAATTTTGATCTAGTAAGACCAATAATTCGCTCAACGTGAATTCTAACAGATGCAATTTTTCTGGTTTCTTCAACAGAGCATGGATGCAACTGGGGTAAACCTTTTGTAAAAGCTGGAGTCTTTAATGTTGCACAATGAAAACCAACACTTTCATTAATAGTAAATCCTCTGTCAGCCAAAACAACATCTCCTGGAATTAAATTATTTAAAAAATTACAATTTTCAGTTATATGTTTATCGATAACTCGACCACCCCAACCATCTGATATATATGAAATACTTCCCTGGGGAGTTATAGCTATAAGATATTTTACAGTATTTTTATTTTTGTATGACGACCATGTTTGCGCCCTTGCTTTTAAATTTGATGGTTTTTCTATAGCAATCTCAAAACAATCAATAATAACAGCAACTGAATTGCCAAATATATTAAAAAATGATCTTGGCATTGTACTGCGTAGAGCTTCCCTCTCTGGCCAATATATTAGATTTTTAAACATGTGTTCTAATAATATGATCACTTTCCTGAAAATAATTAATGCTGTTGAACATGTTACATTAAATCTATATCCTAAATCAGTAAATGGAACATTTAATCTTAATTTCATTAGACACAATAAAAGTTTTTGAAATTCATTTAATCTCTGATTATTAGCAGTTAGTCCATGTTTAATGTGATCCAATACTAAATTAAAAACAGCCATTGATTCCAGTCCTGTATAATAAGTTAACATTTTTTCTCGCCCAATAAATGTTTTTTCATTTAAGTTAAAATAATCTACTTGATTTTGTAATTCAGAACACTTATCCCGTAAATTCTCCAACTCGTTGATATCATTTAACTTAAGGTCAGTATTACAAGCTGTTCCACTTTCTTCAATAGCATCATTCAATACATTATTTGGTACATCAATGCTCATACTGTGTTCAGAAGAATCAACCACATTTAATTGTACTATATTTGGAAACAATTGTGTAGGTTTTAATTCCATTCTTCTACTTGCACGATTGTACCTTTTAATTGCAGGAGTAGTCGCTTTACCTATCATGAAAAAAAAATAGTTAATTAAAAATTTAGAAAAGAAATATGAAAAAATTATTTACTTCTTCCAGAGTTATAGCCCATGCTTAAGGTTGGTGTCCAATCTGGATTTTTATCATCATTGTAATTGGCTGGTTTACCTTAAAATAAAATTGAATAAAAAAAATCATAATTTATAATAAAATTGATGAATACTTGTTTAATAATATGCTACCAACCTTATATTTTGTAGTGTAGTAATATTTAATAATTTATTATAATAAAAAAATGTAACTTATACAGCAGCTATAGGTACTTAAAGATTATAGTTATTATTAATTTATTATGTTTGTCCACATAATCAATAATGAGTTAGTCTATAGATTAAATAACTCTTATAATATAAAACTTATAGTCCCTACTATATAAAGTCAGTCTCAGCTGTACAAGTATGATTATTAATTGTATTCTGTAGATGGATAGGTAGCATATTAGTTAAAGACAAGTACCAAAGCAGTCCCTAAGTAACTATTGTTTATTTCCAACAAAATTTTACCAGATTTAAAATGAACTGAACAAATCCTCATATTCTTCAACTGACTCTCATGAACATCAGTTCTGTGTAATGCGTTAAGCCACGCAGTTCGCTGTTTTAATATTTGTGTTTTTAAATCTGAGGCAGCATTCACTTTAACCTTTGGAAACCGATAAAATGACAAAGATTTGTCCAAGGTTTTGTTTCCACAACCGAAAACGGCACAAATAGTCGGCATTTTAAATAATAATAACGACTTTATTAAGAAACTACAAAATAATTCAAAGCTGAAAACAGTGAAAACGTAGCAAACTACAACAGTATTCGTTGCTTGTTGGACCACCAATTTGTGATAACACATGATTGATAAGATAACGTAATTGTTTATATACAGCCCTATACCTATTATACCTGCCTATGTGTACCTATGTATACGTACATGGGTATCATTTAATTCAAATTTAAATACGAATCAAAGATAAGTGGTAATAAAACATGGGAATGCGTCAATAAATCATGCAAGGCCAAATTGGTCTTCAAAAAGGAAAAAACTCTTTTACAAGAAAAATCTGTTTTGGATCATAGTCATGAATCAGATTCTACAATTGAACGCCAAGCAGTAAGTAATAATATTAAACGAAAAATAGAGATAAATGAGAGAATATTATTTTTTTTTGATTATAAGATCCCTACTATATATTTTGAAATAATTTTTATTAATAATAATAATAATATTTTTCAATTTTAAAAATTGGTTTTTCTTTATTTTTCCTCCTAATACTCTAATAGCCTCTAGAAAAGTAGATGTCATATCATGTGTTATACCTAATTAAACGATAAACGTGTATATAGATTATCGTAACTATATGTATATATAGTAGGTATAATGTATATATAGAAGGTATATAAAATAGATTGCCGCAGATTGTATAATCTTAATTTTTTTCTTGCCGCAGTTTACCATCTTCCAGAATATATACCTACCTGGCTACCTACCTATTATATATTATTACGTTATAATATTGTGTATATTTAATTACATTTTATTAATTGTACAAAAATAGGTTTATTTTAAAGTTTTATATTTTGGTGTGTTGCAAAATTGGTATTTTTCAAACTGACGATAGAAAAAGGAAATAATATTAATTGTTGAGTCTCACGCGATCCCCACCATTTTTGTCATACAAGTATACAACATTTAGTTAGTTGAGTATTAATTCTTTAAATACGACTCCGTACAAAAACCTTTTCGACATTCTTTCATCGTGCCCACAAGAGACTGCACGACAGTCGACTACAGTATTACATACAGTAAGTTATATATTTTGTTGAAGCTCGAGTGATACGCACTGCTTAGAACCGTGAGTAATTTACTTTTTTTTAATACATAATATACTAAATCACTAGTCTAAATCATTACATTTTTCCTAAATAGTAATTAAAAGAGCGTTTGTAACTAAACATTTTATACTAAAAAAATTATTTTTTGATTTAAGCTCAAATACATCATTTATTGAAATCATTGATAATTATTATTGTTCGTCTCTTTTACTTAGAATCATTTTTTGTCTTTATTATATTAATTTATCATTTAAATAATCAAACCTATAATGAATGAGAAAACCCCTATTTTTAATTTTTTTTAAAATGATTTCTACACAGCACAGATACATTTATTTAAGGTTTATTTAAGGAAATTCTGTAAAATTTGAAAATTATATTTTATATTTTAGTTACTAGGTACCTTAATTATTATAATACTTTTCCACTATACTACAGCTCGATATCTATTTAGGGGGGAGGGTTGTTACTTGTTACAGAGTATTGTATACCTATCAGTGGCGTATATAGAAATAATTTTTGGGGTGGGCTATAATAGATAGCAACTAGCAAGTGATCTAGAATCTAGGGACTACTATATATTTAACAGTTTATATAAAGGAAATTTGCGATTTAGGGGGGGGGCTGCAGCCCACTAGGCTCCCCCCCCCTATATACGCCACTGATACCTATACGTGAAAAGTACCATCACAGGAAAACCTCTTACGCCCTGTAGAATAGTCGGATTTCGTTAACTTTTTTTTGTATTTAATAGAAGAGAACATTTTCAGATCGGATCAAAGGCCAAATTTTTATTTGACTTTAAATAGTAGTAGACAAATACGTTTGAAAAATAACAAATATTGTGCATTATTACATACATACTTTCGCCGTACATTTTTCCAAACTTATTTGGAATAGAGTATAGTTGACACCGGGTATCCGGGTTTGTCATATCATTATATTGTGTTATATTTATTATTTTTTGTTATTTACAGGTGTAACGTCATCTAACAGAACAATTTCAGAAAGTAGTCAAACTTCAACTTCAATTTGCACCCAAACAACTCAACTGCTATCAGTGAACACAGTAGGAAGAAAAGTTTGAGGTCCCATGTACGTGAACTGGAGATAAAATGTAAGAAGTTAGAAGAAAATATGAATACAAACACAAAACGTATTTCAGAAATGCTAACATCTGTTGATCATTTCAATGAAGTTGTTGATGCCCATTTGCCACCCAACTAAGAAATGTTAATGAAAAATTATGTCAAATTGGCCAGCAGAAAACCTCAAGGTTATCGTTATAATAGCCAACTTAAACAGTTAGCTCTTACAATTTATTTTTCTGGACCCATCGCATACAGATTTTTAAAAAACATTTTACAACTACCTACATCTAGAACATTAAGAAAATCACACAGAAAATTAAAATTGGGACAGGATTAAATGATATTTTATTTAACTCTATGGAACTTAAATTCAAAAATGTAAAAAAAGATGCAAGAGACTGCGTTCTATGTGTAGATGAAATGGCCATTAAAACAAATCTGTTTTATAATTTATCAAAAGACTCGATTATTGGCCAGTGCCAGTATTATTTTATCAATAACAGTTGTACAGGAATTCCATTACAGAATACAATTTATGCTGTAATTTCAAGACTACAAAGTATTTCTGTTAATATTAGAGATTTTACTACTGATCAGGAATAAAATTTCTATAGTTTTGCTAATAAGATGTATGTAACTAGTGAACGACCATATTTCTTTGTGAATGGTTTCAAAATATACTAAGTGTTTTATGCGCCCCATTTGTTAAAGTCGAGAAGAAACAATTTTTTCAAAAACAATCTTGAAGTTTTCAACTATATGACACAAAAAATACTTGAATGATTTTTACAAGGCTGACCAAGGTATTAACCGCTGTGCACCTAAGCTCACTGATGCACATAAATATCCAGGTCCATTTCAGAAGATGAAGGTATCTTATGCATCTCAAGTTTTCAGTGCAACAGTTGAAGCAAATATGCGTAGCTGTGTTGAGTGTGTAAGTTACCTCGTGCTGCTGAGACTAGTCAATTTCATTAAGTATTGGCATCTGCTCAGCTTTGGTACGCGCTCTGGTGGATTATATATTAACGACTCCAACGAGGTAACCGGACGGCGCATGGTGCCTACTCCCATTCCCCAAGACTATTTAAACTATAATAGTGAACTGTGTACTATAAATAGATGTTCATTTATTTTTGTTATACTTTTTCAATTTATTATCAATGAAAAAAAAATCGTATCATAATATATCAGCTTAAAAATATAATGACAAAGTTTAATACAACAATTAAAATTGTCTTTATTTCTGTACCGATGAAATGATTTAGTTTTTATAATAGATAGGATATGTTTAAATGCAATTTATAAATTTTGTGATGGTACTCCTACTACTAAGAATATGGTAGAAGGAGAGAATATTTTAAACTCTGGCCATTTAATACATTGTGGATATACGCTTAAGAACCAGGAACTTTTGAAAATATTTTCAATGTGTCTTCAAATATCAGCCCTCACAGAAATATGAATATGATGAATAATTTTTTTACCCATCCTCAAAGCATGAGTCCATTGTTTTCGTCTACTTATTTCGTGTTCTTTAGGAAATGTTACAAATCTAACTTCAGAATTTCTTCGAGCGAGTGAATTACAACCATAAACGCAACAAAATCTTTTGGATTTTTTTTTTTTTGAGTAAATGTTGTACCACTATTACCGATATCTATTGTGCCAACACGTTTACACTTTACATTTAACTTTTAAACGAAAAAATAATAATAGTAAAGAAAAGATAAAGAACAATAAATTTCATAAAAACTGAAGTAATAGTGTTTTGTTTTAACAGTTAACAATTACCTATTATTCTTTTAATTATTTAATACTTATCACAAACGATCACTGTCCACTGATGACTGGTGTGATCACTAAATACATAGAATAATATTATTGTATGTCAGAGATATAGATAATAAACAAAATTATTATAACTATTTTATACTTAAATCAAGGTGCCTTCAATCAATCCACCTTGACTTAAATCATATACGGTCTAAGATTTTATACCTAAGTATTATCGTGATCGTGATTACTGATTAGTCGTGATAGTTTGCTGCAAGTAAAGAATTGAACCTGCCATTCAAAAATACCACTAATCAGAGAGATCATTTAATCATGATGTTGGATATTTTTAATAATATGCGTGTTATTGATACTAAAATTATTGATGGCAATACTATACTCTGTCCACAATAAGAATAGTAGTCGGCGGCCGAGTTATGCGCATGGGCGTGGTTTTTCTACGCGCGCGCTCCGCCGTTATTGAGAGCGACCAGATTAGTCCAGGGGCGCCATTTAAGTTTTATGATAGGGGTGCCAAAATTTAAGCAGGCTAATTTTTTTTTTGTCAGGCCACTTTTTTAAAAATAGTAAATACAGATATCGTTTAATATCGTTTATTGTGTGTAAGTCGATTGTATGGGGTTAAGCTCTTGAAGGGTATATTTTAATGAATTCAAATTATTCATTAATAATTTGTTTGCCTTTTGGTACAGGTATAGGTATCTACATTTAATCAATGCAATTTATTCCAAATAAAATGAATACATTATATTTTTTTACTTATAATAAATAATTTAATAATAATACAATATACCATACAGTTACAGACTTACAGTATTCATTAGTTTTTTAATTAGTTATGCTATTCTAGCTTATACCTTCTACTTTTTAGTTTCGAAAATCTATCTACTGCTTCATCTAAATCTATTTTGTTAGCATCTTCTTTTTCTACCGCTATGACCAATAAGTTACTCAAACGCTCGTCACCCACTGAAGATCTTAGATAAGATTTTACTCTTTTGAGTGAAGAAAAAACCTTTCATTTGATGCAGTATTCTCACTGGAAGAGTGTTTATAATTTGAAGTATCTTCAATGTTTCTGAAAATGCTGCCGGTAGTTTTTTGAGTGTATCAATAATTAAATTTAAATCTGGTTGAACAATATTTTTTTTTGTTGAAGCAACGATTTTGCAGAAGTAAATTCAGATGGAATTTTTAATATATTAATTTTAAAATATTTGTAATGATTTAAAAAATTTTGTAAATGTAAAAATTCTACATTGAAATAGTTGTTATTATTAAAATCAAATATCTGGAATATATTAAATAAATCTTGGGTTTTTTCAGAAAAACGCAAGTCTATCTGTGTCAGAAACCTGGTAAATAAATATAAAAGAATATAAATCTCTAGTAAATATAAATAATATTATGAAATATCTGATATCGCCGGTATGCGACGTGCGTGCAGTGCCGTCAGTCCCATGAATTAAGATTAGGTTAACATGGTCAGTCCTTTGTGAACCATAATATACAGCCAGTTCCATTAGCACCACTATAATATACGTGTTTACATACAATTTCTTTGAAATCAGTGTATGCTTGTCGGAAAGTTTTGATCAGCGACCGTCGTGCACGATTGAGTGCAAGAGTGGGAGAATTTGGGCTCGGGACGGCCGTCGGCGCATTCTAAATGTTTATCAGGCCAATAGACACAGAAAAAAATAGGGGAGCCAAAGTATATCCTGCTCCCCCCCCCAAATGGCGCCCCTGGATTAGTCTATCATAGACATCCGACTAGCACTAATAACTTAAATTGCATAATTTCAAATTGCGACCATGTGTCGAACTGTCGATTAAAGTCGCCGGCCGATGCGCGCCGCAGTCGCTACTTTGATTGTTTATAGTTAATATTCAAGCAGAAGAAATTTGTGAAAATTATAATCTTGGTAATATTATGATGTCTACAAACTCAAAGCGTTAATAATAATTCAGGTACATATATATATTAAAATAAATATCTAGCTTTTCGTTTTTACTACCAAGTAATAGTAAAAACTAAATTAGAATTAATTTTTTTAAACAGTTAGGTCCTACAACTTATATACACTTATATATATCAGTTATATATTTTACAAAAAATAAATAGGTAGTTGAAATATAGTCGTCTAATAAATAAATTGTAGCTGAAAACCTTTTTTTATAGTTTTGTTCAGTCTAACCTTCCTCTAAAATATTGGTACTCAAATTCTAAACATTGTTACCATATAAACACATTATTTTTTTATTATTCAATGTTAATTTTGATGTTTAATAGTTCCGTGGATATTAATTTCTATTTATTTCACAGAAGAGTTAAAAGACAAGTGATGAGACAATTAATAACACTTAACATCAGGTCTTTGGGGCATTCAAAATATTTTGATATACCTACTTATAGTAATGGTCAATGACATAAAAGTGATTTGACAAAATAAATGGTATTAATCCAACAAATATTGATCGCCAAGAGTTGGAACAAAATATTTTTTGAAATTTACCTGTTTCCAGTGAAGAAACGTTAACTACTATTACTGAAGCATTGGTTGAAATTCTTTATTCAATGATGAAACTGTAAGTTATTGTTATTCATACATAAAAAATATTATAATCTTGACTTCTTAATAATAACAATAAGCATTTAATTAAACAACATTGTAAATTAAATTGAGTTTTAGGTTAAAATGTTATTGATGGTTGGTGGTTCAAATTTTAAGGAAAGAGTCAGACATTTAGTTATACTGGGCAAAAAAGGAACAAAAAATCTTTAAGAAGTACTATTCTTTCATTTTTATTCATTAGGTAGTATGATATAATTCAGGTATCATAGAGGATATTTATTTAATAATAAGAAAAAACAACATAATTTATTCGTTCAAATTTTTATTCCAGAATCAATGTAAAACCATTTGTCAGTTAAAAAAACGTTTTCTTATTTAAAAAAAATGTATATCAGATTTTTTTAATATTATGTGTAAATACTTTTTAATAATCTTTTCCACGAGCGATCGCAGTCGTTCGTGCGCGGGTACATTTCGCCGTTGTAGTGTTGTCATCAAGCGCCGAGTGGCAGCGCTGTGAGTCGAGCAGCCGAACGTGCTGCCCTCTGCACTACACGACGGCAACCGATTCTAACGCCAATCGCCAAGAATTTGGTTGGGGGATGCGCAGAGCCGACGAGTTTTGGTTCTCCCGGGGCATGATCTCTCGTGGAATTGAGTATATTATACAGTATGTAGTCGTTTGTTGGAAACACTATAACTTAACAAATATTAAATATATTTGAATTCTGTTTGATTTTATTGCTTAACAAACTTATTTATAACTTATTAAACTAATCAAACAATTTTTATGCTATTTCATTTTGCGCATGCGCATAGCAACTTTTTTTTTAAATGGAAATTCCTCTTTTTTTGTTGACTGTTTTTACTCCAATTTTTTTTTATGAATTTTAATGGTAAAACCAACTTCTGTCTATGTTAAAAAATGACCGAGTTATGGATATTTCAATGTTTGAAATTAATTTTTTGACACTTTTGAATTATCCACAAAGTTTATTTGATTTGCAAATAATCTTCAAGCATGTCAATTTTATTTCTATTATTGGATTTTAAAATAATCAATACACGATAAGTACGGGTTTTTTCCATAATTTCACAACAGTTCTTATCTGAACATACACGACAGCAACCGATTCCAACTCCAATCGCCAAGAATTTGGTTGGGGGATGGGAAGAGCCGACGAGTTTTGGTTCTCCCAGGGCATGATATCTCGCGGAATTGAGTATATTATGCAGTGTGTAATCGTTTGTTACATCATAAAATATGAATAATTCGGAGAGGGTCGATATGCTTTTTATTTACTTTGAATGTCAAAAAAATTCAAGTCAGGCTGCACGTGCCTATGTTGAACGTTACCCGAGTATGTATCTATTATTTTAGTACCTACTTTTTATGACTTTTGTTTTTTATTTTTCTAAATTCAAATAGGCAACAACCGTCACATAGTTATTTTCATGAGTTAGAAAGGAATTTAAGAAATACTAGTTCTTTTTTTAATACAAGAGTTATTGTCAATCAACAACCAAGACATCCAATGCATTAAGGGAAGATATTGAGTTTTAAGTGTTGGCGTACGTAAGAGTTCAAATCACAAAATTAGTACGCGTCATGTCGGCTTAGAAATAGGTATTTCTCATAAAGATGTTCATAAAATTAAAAAAAAACTTAAATTGCATTCATACAGACCTGATTTAGTTCAACACTTATGATTTTAACCGGTTTCAATCAGTTTTTAAACATTTTAAATTGTATACCCCCTAGGCCTGTTCCCTGAACTGTTTAATCCCAATGTAACGTTTAGGTATCGAACTACATGCAGATGCCAGCGTATTGTGGAATGGTGGGACTCTGAACAACTGGTCGAATTCAAGTACTTACGCTTCATTAAAGCGCGTCTACCAAAACAATAAGCATAATATATATCTTACATCTATACAATTCTACAGTATAAAAGTATGTACGCCTTCCAAAAACATCAATATTTGCACAACACCGGTTTTCGACAAAATCAATGTAATTTTTTTGGTAGCCTAGGACTAGGTGGCGGACATTGACTAGGTGGTGGGGAGTGCTATGAGATGGCGACGGGTGGTGGTCGCAGTACCCAGCAAGACTAGGTTGATCGTAACGGCATCGTTGGAGGGAGTTATGGTGGAGGTGGTGTTCTAGGACTAGGTGGCGGACAAGAACTATATTTAGCGATTTTTCATAACATAAATTGTTGTAAATAAGGCAATCGAGATGATACGTCGATTTGAAGTAGGTAACTAATATTGATACGTTTGTATTGTATTTTTTTTTCAAAATTAACGAATTTGTTTCTGAATGTTTTTCCTGATTTGTATGAAAATAACTGTGAGTTTTGTTAACATCGATCTCCCACTCTTATAGGAAAAAGTAAACGTCAACAGTAAAGCCAGTCTCTGCCAGAAATACTATCAAAAATGACCATTACACCTTTAATCCGTCCGAATTATAAATGTCAGGTTTTTACTCGTGACGTGTTATTTCATTTTCTTTTCGTAATTCTGCGGGCCTTTGTCAGTATGACGTGCACCCGATTCCGGTTGCCGTCTATATGAGTTGATTTCGGCCAGAGTCGTGTCAAACGAATGACGCACATGTAGGTAATCATGGAATATTTAATATCTTACTTAAATATTATCAATCGATATAATAGTTACTTACTATAACGTAATTAAAACGGCAATGCAATGAATGTGACCTTATAATAAATAATGTACCTAATATCAAATAATACAATTAATTATAATCGATGCATTTCATTATAATACTTTCTTGTATAAATGGCAAACTATTAAGTTCATCGGTGGCCCATTAAATAATTAAAATCTCGTAAATGACTGAGATAAGTCTGGAGTATTATATTTGCGATTAACTAGTAGCGTCGTCAGTGTTGCCGAGTAAACCGAATGGTAAGGAAACATCTCAGGCACGGTCCTGTCAATCGGCGTTATCGTTGTAAGTACATAGTTTTTATTTTATTTTGACATATTTGTGTAAAATACTTTTTTAATATTCCTCGATTTACACGTAGCATCGCAATTTGGATTTCGTGGCCGAGTAAACAGACAGTGTAAAGATATAGTTCACTGGCATTCTGCGTTGTAGATGTGAGTACCCGCAGTTATAATATATTTTTACAACATCAGATAATATACATCGATACAACTATGTGGTTTCCTGATTCTTAAACGTTGTTTATTAAATATAAGCAACACCTGTCTCTAACTCGTTATAAATAATTCTATAAGATATGTAATTTAAACTTTGATACGAGATTTTTCTTAACATAAATTATTGTAAATAAGGCAATCGAGATGATATGTCGATTTGAAGTAGGTAACTACAAAAGTGATAATATTTATGTATTACATTTGTGTAATTCGCGCTATTAATTACCTATAGTCAAAGAACGCGTTCAAACCTTCGTACTTTAACGGAAAATATTTAAAAACTATCATTTCTGTCGTTGATTTTGTCTATTACAGTTTTTCGCTATTCACCCGTATCCGGTTATCATTATCTATTATTATCCGACATGCCCTAGATGTATTCCATTTTTTTAAATACTATTGTTCTGATCACTTCGATGTCAATTATGTCTGGAATTAGGTATTACAGTAGTAGGTAATAATTTTCAAAACATGTGTTTGAATTGTTAAACAATAATAATATAATACTTGGTCTGGCGTGTGATAAGAAATACGATTTTATTTAATCTGCCTATTAAATGAAGATTCGTTGGCCGTGTGTTTAGGATCTCGTTTCACGGACCGTTGTTTGGGTTATGTGTGTTTTCAACTTATTTTAAGTCCGTACGAATATCGCGCAATTTGTAAATACGATCGCCAGGGAATATATATAAAAACAATAAAATATATTATGTCGTCTTGTCCAACGTTAAATAATTTGTTTTTCGTAATTTCAGTGTACAGAATGTCGTCTCAAAAACTCCCGCCATCGTCTTCGAAAAATCCAAATCCATCGTCTTCGCTCAAACCAAAACCCCAACCGCCCAAAGAATATGTCGAGATGCGAAACGACAGGTTCGAGGAGAACAAGCAAGTACTAAGGGATGGTTTGAAGCCGACGGAGAGAGTGAGATTGAAACAACAGTTCGGAACCAAACAAAAATTGAATGAAATAAACCCTACTAATAAACCATAATATGTTTAATACAATAATTGTAAATAACTCGTTGTAGGGGCCCGACGATTTCTATTAGTTTATATATAGAAATTCAAATGTTTTAAAACAATATAGCATACGTAAATTGTAAAAAAAAATGTATTTGTCATCACATAAATAATCATTGCGTGTCGTCGTGCTATCAATAAATATATTATGTTAACTAATATTGATACGTTTGTATTGTATTTTTTTTTTCAAAATTAACGAATTTGTTTCTGAATGTTTTTCCTGATTTGTATGAAAATAACTGTGAGTTTTGTTAACATCGATCTCCCACTGCTTATACGGAAAAAGTAAACGTCAACAGTAAAGCCAGTCTCTGCCAGAAATACTATCAAAAATGACCATTACACCTTTAATCCGTCCGAATTATAAATGTCAGGTTTTTACTCGTGACGTGTTATTTCATTTTCTTTTCGTAATTCTGCGGGCCTTTGTCAGTATGACGTGCACCCGATTCCGGTTGCCGTCTATATGAGTTGATTTCGGCCAGAGTCGTGTCAAACGAATGACGCACATGTAGGTAATCATGGAATATTTAATATCTTACTTAAATATTATCAATCGATATAATAGTTACTTACTATAACGTAATTAAAACGGCAATGCAATGAATGTGACCTTATAATAAATAATGTACCTAATATCAAATAATACAATTAATTATAATCGATGCATTTCATTATAATATTTTCTTGTATAAATGGCAAACTATTAAGTTCATCGGTGGCCCATTAAATAATTAAAATCTCGTATATGACTGAGATAAGTCTGGAGTATTATATTTGCGATTAACTAGTAGCGTCGTCAGTGTTGCCGAGTAAACCGAATGGTAAGGAAACATCTCAGGCACGGTCCTGTCAATCGGCGTTATCGTTGTAAGTACATAGTTTTTATTTTATTTTGACATATTTGTGTAAAATACTTTTTTAATATTCCTCGATTTACACGTAGCATCGCAATTTGGATTTCGTGGCCGAGTAAACAGACAGTGTAAAGATATAGTTCACTGGCATTCTGCGTTGTAGATGTGAGTACCCGCAGTTATAATATATTTTTACAACATCAGATAATATACATCGATACAACTATGTGGTTTCCTGATTCTTAAACGTTGTTTATTAAATATAAGCAACACCTGTCTCTAACTCGTTATAAATAATTCTATAAGATATGTAATTTAAACTTTGATACGAGATTTTTCTTAACATAAATTATTGTAAATAAGGCAATCGAGATGATATGTCGATTTGAAGTAGGTAACTACAAAAGTGATAATATTTATGTATTACATTTGTGTAATTCGCGCTATTAATTACCTATAGTCAAAGAACGCGTTCAAACCTTCGTACTTTAACGGAAAATATTTAAAAACTATCATTTCTGTCGTTGATTTTGTCTATTACAGTTTTTCGCTATTCACCCGTATCCGGTTATCATTATCTATTATTATCCGACATGCCCTAGATGTATTCCATTTTTTTAAATACTATTGTTCTGATCACTTCGATGTCAATTATGTCTGGAATTAGGTATTACAGTAGTAGGTAATAATTTTCAAAACATGTGTTTGAATTGTTAAACAATAATAATATAATACTTGGTCTGGCGTGTGATAAGAAATACGATTTTATTTAATCTGCCTATTAAATGAAGATTCGTTGGCCGTGTGTTTAGGATCTCGTTTCACGGACCGTTGTTTGGGTTATGTGTGTTTTCAACTTATTTTAAGTCCGTACGAATATCGCGCAATTTGTAAATACGATCGCCAGGGAATATATATAAAAACAATAAAATATATTATGTCGTCTTGTCCAACGTTAAATAATTTGTTTTTCGTAATTTCAGTGTACAGAATGTCGTCTCAAAAACTCCCGCCATCGTCTTCGAAAAATCCAAATCCATCGTCTTCGCTCAAACCAAAACCCCAACCGCCCAGAGAATATGTCGAGATGCGAAACGACAGGTTCGAGGAGAACAAGCAAGTACTAAGGGATGGTTTGAAGCCGACGGAGAGAGTGAGATTGAAACAACAGTTCGGAACCAAACAAAAATTGAATGAAATAAACCCTACTAATAAACCATAATATGTTTAATACAATAATTGTAAATAACTCGTTGTAGGGGCCCGACGATTTCTATTAGTTTATATATAGAAATTCAAATGTTTTAAAACAATATAGCATACGTAAATTGTAAAAAAAAATGTATTTGTCATCACATAAATAATCATTGCGTGTCGTCGTGCTATCAATAAATATATTATGTTAACTAATATTGATACGTTTGTATTGTATTTTTTTTTTCAAAATTAACGAATTTGTTTCTGAATGTTTTTCCTGATTTGTATGAAAATAACTGTGAGTTTTGTTAACATCGATCTCCCACTGCTTATACGGAAAAAGTAAACGTCAACAGTAAAGCCAGTCTCTGCCAGAAATACTATCAAAAATGACCATTACACCTTTAATCCGTCCGAATTATAAATGTCAGGTTTTTACTCGTGACGTGTTATTTCATTTTCTTTTCGTAATTCTGCGGGCCTTTGTCAGTATGACGTGCACCCGATTCCGGTTGCCGTCTATATGAGTTGATTTCGGCCAGAGTCGTGTCAAACGAATGACGCACATGTAGGTAATCATGGAATATTTAATATCTTACTTAAATATTATCAATCGATATAATAGTTACTTACTATAACGTAATTAAAACGGCAATGCAATGAATGTGACCTTATAATAAATAATGTACCTAATATCAAATAATACAATTAATTATAATCGATGCATTTCATTATAATACTTTCTTGTATAAATGGCAAACTATTAAGTTCATCGGTGGCCCATTAAATAATTAAAATCTCGTAAATGACTGAGATAAGTCTGGAGTATTATATTTGCGATTAACTAGTAGCGTCGTCAGTGTTGCCGAGTAAACCGAATGGTAAGGAAACATCTCAGGCACGGTCCTGTCAATCGGCGTTATCGTTGTAAGTACATAGTTTTTATTTTATTTTGACATATTTGTGTAAAATACTTTTTTAATATTCCTCGATTTACACGTAGCATCGCAATTTGGATTTCGTGGCCGAGTAAACAGACAGTGTAAAGATATAGTTCACTGGCATTCTGCGTTGTAGATGTGAGTACCCGCAGTTATAATATATTTTTACAACATCAGATAATATACATCGATACAACTATGTGGTTTCCTGATTCTTAAACGTTGTTTATTAAATATAAGCAACACCTGTCTCTAACTCGTTATAAATAATTCTATAAGATATGTAATTTAAACTTTGATACGAGATTTTTCTTAACATAAATTATTGTAAATAAGGCAATCGAGATGATATGTCGATTTGAAGTAGGTAACTACAAAAGTGATAATATTTATGTATTACATTTGTGTAATTCGCGCTATTAATTACCTATAGTCAAAGAACGCGTTCAAACCTTCGTACTTTAACGGAAAATATTTAAAAACTATCATTTCTGTCGTTGATTTTGTCTATTACAGTTTTTCGCTATTCACCCGTATCCGGTTATCATTATCTATTATTATCCGACATGCCCTAGATGTATTCCTTTTTTTTAAATACTATTGTTCTGATCACTTCGATGTCAATTCTGTCTGGAATTAGGTATTACAGTAGTAGGTAATAATTTTCAAAACATGTGTTTGAATTGTTAAACAATAATAATATAATAGTTGGTCTGGCGTGTGATAAGAAATA
This sequence comes from Neotoxoptera formosana, assembly GCA_022818045.1. Taxonomy (NCBI): domain Eukaryota; kingdom Metazoa; phylum Arthropoda; class Insecta; order Hemiptera; family Aphididae; genus Neotoxoptera; species Neotoxoptera formosana. The sequence goes on along the minus strand of CM040630.1, from coordinate 45,218,348 downwards.
CGATTTTATTTAATCTGCCTATTAAATGAAGATTCGTTGGCCGTGTGTTTAGGATCTCGTTTCACGGACCGTTGTTTGGGTTATGTGTGTTTTCAACTTATTTTAAGTCCGTACGAATATCGCGCAATTTGTAAATACGATCGCCAGGGAATATATATAAAAACAATAAAATATATTATGTCGTCTTGTCCAACGTTAAATAATTTGTTTTTCGTAATTTCAGTGTACAGAATGTCGTCTCAAAAACTCCCGCCATCGTCTTCGAAAAATCCAAATCCATCGTCTTCGCTCAAACCAAAACCCCAACCGCCCAGAGAATATGTCGAGATGCGAAACGACAGGTTCGAGGAGAACAAGCAAGTACTAAGGGATGGTTTGAAGCCGACGGAGAGAGTGAGATTGAAACAACAGTTCGGAACCAAACAAAAATTGAATGAAATAAACCCTACTAATAAACCATAATATGTTTAATACAATAATTGTAAATAACTCGTTGTAGGGGCACGACGATTTCTATTAGTTTATATATAGAAATTCAAATGTTTTAAAACAATATAGCATACGTAAATTGTAAAAAAAAATGTATTTGTCATCACATAAATAATCATTGCGTGTCGTCGTGCTATCAATAAATATATTATGTTAACTAATATTGATACGTTTGTATTGTATTTTTTTTTTCAAAATTAACGAATTTGTTTCTGAATGTTTTTCCTGATTTGTATGAAAATAACTGTGAGTTTTGTTAACATCGATCTCCCACTGCTTATACGGAAAAAGTAAACGTCAACAGTAAAGCCAGTCTCTGCCAGAAATACTATCAAAAATGACCATTACACCTTTAATCCGTCCGAATTATAAATGTCAGGTTTTTACTCGTGACGTGTTATTTCATTTTCTTTTCGTAATTCTGCGGGCCTTTGTCAGTATGACGTGCACCCGATTCCGGTTGCCGTCTATATGAGTTGATTTCGGCCAGAGTCGTGTCAAACGAATGACGCACATGTAGGTAATCATGGAATATTTAATATCTTACTTAAATATTATCAATCGATATAATAGTTACTTACTATAACGTAATTAAAACGGCAATGCAATGAATGTGACCTTATAATAAATAATGTACCTAATATCAAATAATACAATTAATTATAATCGATGCATTTCATTATAATACTTTCTTGTATAAATGGCAAACTATTAAGTTCATCGGTGGCCCATTAAATAATTAAAATCTCGTAAATGACTGAGATAAGTCTGGAGTATTATATTTGCGATTAACTAGTAGCGTCGTCAGTGTTGCCGAGTAAACCGAATGGTAAGGAAACATCTCAGGCACGGTCCTGTCAATCGGCGTTATCGTTGTAAGTACATAGTTTTTATTTTATTTTGACATATTTGTGTAAAATACTTTTTTAATATTCCTCGATTTACACGTAGCATCGCAATTTGGATTTCGTGGCCGAGTAAACAGACAGTGTAAAGATATAGTTCACTGGCATTCTGCGTTGTAGATGTGAGTACCCGCAGTTTTAATATATTTTTACATCAGATAGAACCTCATTCTACCTATTAGGAAAAGATAAAATACATTTATTTTTTGTTTGTAGTCATTCGATACAACTATGTAGTTTCCTGATTCTTATAATATAATCATAAAAAATTTATGAAAGCTTGTGTATTTAATATCTGTTCATAATAACCGTGTATATGTTACCGGAAATGTTGATATTTAGGAAATGATGACAATTTCGAAAATCGGAAGGAAATGATATCATCGCCTAGTATATGTTATCATTTAGTAACGATTGTAGGCAAAGATGCCACATTTTTTAAATTTAATCTGACTTATTTAAATATTACTTTTATCAAACATAATTATTAATTTATCTACCATCACCATTATAATATATTCATCATATTTTCTATTGGATGTATTAACCATTTTTAGTGCCTGTTTTTCTAAATTGTGTGTAGATGATTGACGTGCATCAAGTATATTTTGTTTTTGTTGATCAACTAAATAAATACATTATTAACTTAAACATATTAAACTTAGTCACTTGTTCTGAGTTACTTGTACACGGTACATTTTCTTTGGCTCCCTCGTCTCTGGTTGACTTCAAATTAGATTCAATATCTTCCTCAAATTTCAAAGAGCTAATTTCGTCTACCGGTAAACCAATTGATGCATCACCTAAACGAGCTGGACAACCAAACATCGCCTCATGAGGTGATCGATGGATACCTAAAAAGAATTAATTAAAATTATTTTTTAAATTAATTATTAATTTGTTAATTATTTATCATACCAGAATGAAAAGCACGATTTTTTCAAAATTGGATAAATTTTAATCCAGATGACTAATCTGTTGATTTTGTTTCCGCCATCCATGTCGCAAACATATCTTCCACGTCCCGGTTCGCACTTTCTTAGACCCCTGACTCCGACTATGTCTTGGTTTTCCGTGCACTATTTTAACATCATCCCACATAATATGTAATTCATTAATTACACTATTAACTAACTCTCTCCCATTATCTTAATGTAGAATTGCTGGCGCTCCAAAAGTTGTGTAAATTGCCATTCAGTTATATGCTATTTCTTCTGCTCGTTTAGTCTTAAGTGGTTTAAGTATAACAAATGTTGTCAAGTGATCCTGATAATTCATTATAAATCTGTAATTGTTTATACTCTGCGATTGCATATCAATTAGATCTGTTTGTGCACGCGAGTTGTATGCTGAATGCAAAATTGGTTTAGAAACAAGACCTCTTTTTGGATTAGATGATTTTTTTATGACAGTTGGTACAAAGACTCAAAAAAATCATTTTAGTTTCTTTTGTTATATTACAATATTTTAATTCTATTTCAGCCATCATACGATCGAGGCCACCATGGCCGATGGCTATATGCGTAGAGTGAAGAATATTGAATAGCTCTTCATTTTTAACGAAATAACATATACTGTCATTATCATAGTTCATGGCTTTAATGAAGCGCTCTTTATCATTTATTAAAATAACGTCGTACTTACGAATATTCCTATAATCTTTTTTGCATTTTGTTTGAGTCTTGGATAATTTGACGTCTTCTATGCAACGATCGTATTCTTCATTTCTCATGAACGATTTGTTGTCATCACGTTTAGCATCAATAATTAATGAAATTGCTTTATTAAATTCATTTTGCATTTTATTTAAATCCATTTTTAAGCTTTTAACAAAATAAATACGTACTGCACTACTATACTCTTGTTCACGAGAGAACGGGACCGTCTTCCGACCGAAACTGGTCGCCGCCGCTCATCCACCACCCAAAAACACAAAATTGATACGTCATTCTGGCGGCAGAGGTCACTCGCGGTAGCCGGTTGCTGTAGCCCAACAAACAGGTCGTTAATTGTCGGTAACTGTCGACTGCGTGGAGGGGATATCACAGGCGGACGAACCGGTTGGAGCTCATTCTACATACGCGAAACGGTCCCGTTCTCTCGTGAAAAAGAGTATAATAACCTACTACTAAAACGGATCGTGTTGAATGTACAGGTTATACCTATATTAAACAGATAAATACTGCGATATGCGATATCCATGACATTTTTCAATCAACCATTTTATCGATATCAGTCATTTCCCCACCTGATATTTTTATATCTCCGAAAATATTGACAGTTGACACCAAACTTACTATTTTAATTCAGGGACACACATGCGTGTTTAAAATCGATTATCGTAATCGACATAAACCCGTGTTTGATATAATTTCATGTCTCCGCACAGATATATAAAATAATTTTATAAGTTTATTTTATAATCCGTGTGTCTCCGTTTCTCATTTAATTTGAGTTCGACAGCATTATTAGTTCGATAGTGTCTACTATATAAAGTGTAAAGGACTATAATATATAGTTTTATTTAATTTATTTATAATAATTATAATTTGTATCAAAACAATATTTATCAATTTTTACAGTAAAATATACATTTTTAATATCATTTTTTTAAAAAAAAATTAACAAATGTCATTTTATGCATTTTTTTAAATATATTTTTAGATCATCAAATTCCGGGCCCTAGTGATAACATTGCCTAATAAACTACGGAAATGATGTCAATTCCTAGGCGGTGTTAACATTGCCTTCCGCTTTTAGAAATTGTCAAAATTTACTAGGAATTGTCGTCATTTCCTAAATTGTCAACATTTCCGGTAACATATATATTGTATATTAATTCAGAATTTAGATATACTTTAATATAAATATTTGTTTTGATAACTTTTCCTAACTCTTTATACGAGTCTTTATAAGATTAAATAGCACAACAAGTTAATTATATTAATACTCATTTATTATAAGTTATTTTTATAGTTAGAAGTTATGCTTAAAAATTAGTATGATGCATTCGTTTATCGTATAATATTATATAGGCATAAACACTATAAGCTATAAGTATGATAATTGATAATATATAAGAGAGTAATATTGAAACTATCTTGCTATCTTATCTTATCGTCAATTTTATTGCATTACATTTACGTACCTACCTACCTATGTATGCTTTTTATCTTGGACCGATTGGACCAACATACTGATGTTGAAAGTGATGATTCATCTAACGATGAAGTATTAAAATTGATGAATGAAAATGTAAGTACCTATATGTATTATTATATTATGCAATATTTATTTTTAAATCTTGACAAATCTTTTTAAGCATATATAATACCTACATATATTATATTTATTATATAGTACAATATATGTAAGAAGTGGTAAAATATTGAATATTTTCCCTTCATAACGTAGTAAATAGGTAAATGAATACAAATTTTTTGACAACATTAAAATCGGATCTCTAAATACCGAATAAAATATTACTCTTTCAGTAGATTTTTCCATGATACTTTTAAGGAGTAATTGAAATTTCTGAGAATTTTAAATAATTATTGCTCGCACACACTAATATTAATTTATGTATATTGAATTGTCTATGTTTTAAAATCTGTACTCCAACAGTTGTCAATACATAATATTAGTAAAAATGTAACACAAATTATAAATAAATACTCATATAAAATTAAATATCACAATATCAATATTTTTTTAAAACTTTGCATTGTAATTGCATGTATTATATAAGCTTAGTGAATACCCTACATCTTCTATTTCACTTGTCATATAAAGGAATGTTTTATTTATATTAATTATAGTTCTATACTAAGTCATGATTTATATATTCGTTATGATTATTTCCTAGGAGGATAATATTGAATCTGACTTTGATAGATGCGTAACTCCCGAGTATAAACGCATAAAACGAGGAGAAGCTAAATATCGAAAACATAGAAAACAGGTATATTCAAAGACATAAGAATCAAATCCATTATTTTCGAATTGGTTACGTCCAGATAAGAATTCTGTAACTAATGCAAAATGTGTTATTTGTAATACTACATTGGCCACAGAACTTTCATCTTTAAATCACCATCTAAAAAGTAAAAAACATGCTAATTCATTAAGTGTAACAAAATAATCTGCTATTGTACAATCTTTTAATCCCAAAATTACTCCATTATCGGAGAAGGTTAAAAATGCAGAAATTACATTAACAGCTTTTGTTGCTGAACACAATATATCTTTTAATACCATGAATCATTTTTCGGACTTAATAAAAAATTGTTTCCCAAATTCAGAAATTGCAAAAAATATTAGTCTTAAACGAACAAAAACTACTGCCCTTATGAAAAATTTCATAAAGAGTATTTGATTGATTGCCTTAGGATAGCTAAGTTTAGCGTTCTAACTGATAAGTCTACTGATATAAGTTGTATAAAACAAGCCTGTGTAGTAGTTAGATGTTTTAATAAAGATGAAGGTAAGATTGTTAGTCATTTTTTTGAACTGTCCAGTGTGTTTGGCCGTAATGATTACAATAAGGCATTTGAAGGTGCAACTGGCAAAAATGTATATGATTGTTTGATTAAAGAGTTTACAGATAATAATATTCCTTTTGAGAATTTGATTGGGTCAGATGGCTGCAACTCAACGATGAGTTGTCATAATTCAGTTGCCAGTCGTATGATTCAGAACTTTCCAGGTATAATAATTTGGACACGTATATGCCATTCATTACATCTATGTACTAGTGAAGCTTGTCACAAATTGCTACATCTATCCCAGACTAGATGGTTATCGTTACATATGGTTGTTAATAGGTTATTAGAGCAGTGGGATGCATGAACCTTTATTTCAGTGATAAGATTTTAACCGAAAGACTTACAACAGTCGATTTGATCCATACTTCTTTAAATGATCCCCTTATTAAGCTAATTTTTCTCTTTTTGGATCGGATCTTACCTAAATTTACATCTTTAAATGCATTCTTTTAAAGTTCTAATGTAGTTATTACTAAATTACACAATAAAATGGTTTTAACTTACAAAGACATATTATTATCATATATGAACCAAAAATATATAAATGTTACTGACATCAAAGATATTGACCCAAACAAATTAGACCAGTTTTTACCAAAAGCACAAATGTACTTTGGCATTAGACTTCTTCAAGAACTACAAGAACCATCAGTTTTTAAAAATCAAGCTTTGTTAGATGACTTTTATTTGAGAACTCAAAACTTCCTCAAAATAGCTTGTCTTCAAATAAAAAAAACATATAACTTTAGTGAAACATAAGTGCCAGCAATTAAATTAATGGGTCCTAGGACGGCTTTGTCTTCAGACACAAGACTTGAATACCATTCTCTTTTTAATTTAATAACGTTGTTATTCAGATTAACATGTGGCAATCATCAGTTAATTCAAGCCATTGACAATGAATGGAGAACTTTGCCACTTTCTGACATTCCATCAGATATTAAAATTAATTTAGACAAACCTGACATTTTTTGGTATAAACTCTCAAATTTAAAATTAATGAATGGCGAAATTCCCTATCAAAAGATATCAAATTTTGCCCATGGTGTACTTTGTCTTTCACATTCTAATGCTGACTGTGAGAGAATTTTCAGCAAAATAAATTTAATTAAAGTAAAAACAAGAAATAGATTAAATACCGATACCATTCAAAGTTGTCCATTTGCTTCACAGGAAATAAAAAAAAATGTGGAGATTTTTGTATAACCAAAAAAATGATCGATTCCATGACATCTAAAAATGTATATGAAAAAGAAAAATCTATAGATATAGAAGATGAATTTGGTTTTGAGTCTGATTAATTGTTTTTATACTCTGTTCACTTTTAGAAGCGACTCAGGGCCAGTATTACAAGCTATGATTAAATCTTCGGTTACCTGACCGTCCGTTTACTCCTCTTTCAGCTTTTACGGCAAGTTATCAGAAAAGTAGTATTACAATATCCCGTCAGAGTTCAATTCAGTAATCCACTGTTTTGACCACGGTTATCAAGAAGATAATAGATAACAGTTACGGATGTCTTGGACTGAGCGTCATAAGTCATAACCTGTCTTATTTACATTTTTAAACTGTAGTTGACAAATAATATTATAATTTGTGTACGAGATATTTTGTTTACGACTTGAAAATCATGGACAAAAAATGTTCAAAAAGTAAAAACTTCAGTTTCTATGAGGAAGAGGAACTAATGAATTTGGTTTCGAAACACTGGGCAGTAATTCAGTGCAAGACTACCGACCATGTAAACAATATGTAAGTTTCTTTTATTTCATAATTATATTTAAGAATTATCCCGTTCTTTTTACTAACTGGTTCAAATATTACATTACAGGAAAAAAAAAGAACACTGGGAAAAAATTGAATCTGAGTTCAACGCACTTATTCCAAATCAATTTAGATCAGCAAGTGTATTAAAATGCAAATTTGAAAATATATGTAGACGAGCTCAGAAAAAAAAAGTGCAAAATAGTAAACAACTTACTAGTACTGGTGGTGTTAAGCTGTTTTAAATGAATATATTTCTACCGACGAACGCGTATTGGCTCTTTTGGGCAAAAGAGCATCAGGATTTAATTCCAGCTGGTGTGACGATGAAGGTAATAAATACTTAGATTTAAAAACTAATTTAGATTTAAAAAAGCCAGAGTAATGTTAAAACTAAAACAGGTTACTCTATAAAGATTTAAGATAAAATTATATATTATAATAATGATTTTGATAATGAACTATGCGCTCATTATTATAAATGCCTTACCTATATATATATAAATGACTCATCTGATTACTACTTTAAATAAAGTAATAAAAAACTAATTAGTCTAAAATAATTTTTAATAGTTTCTGATATAAAATTTAATCTAGTTGCTACTTTTGAGTAGTTTAAGTTAAAAATGTATTAATGTATTTTATAATATTCATTTTAGTGTTAGTTTCAAAAACTGATCAAAATGGAATAGATGAAGTAGTTGAAGTAGATGACGAATATAAAGTAGAAGAAGTGAGGTATGATAATAATTTTTTACTAGAAAGCACATTACAAGAGCCAACTTCAGATAATATCTAACAAAACAAGGACACTCGACCAGGTAGAGATTTATTTTGAATTTTGTTTACATTTTTACTGTACATTTGTTTACAACTGTCTTATTACATTTTTAATTCACTACTTTTGTCAGAAACGTCTTGGGCAAAATATACCCCTGGAATGCTCAGGCAGCAAAAATCAACTCCATTAACTTTTGCAAGAACACTTGACAAAGACAATGAACTTTCTGAAACAGGTAATTATTGAAAAATATGTTCATGTAACTTTACATTTATTTCATTGTTCAAATAAATTGTATGAATTATTAATGATTTTAAGCCAGACGAAGAGAAAAAAGGGGTTTCAAGACAAATTAACAAATTGGGCACGAGAAAAGGCTACACTAACTGAGCAGGAATCAAACTTACAAAGGGAAGAAGCGGAATTTAAAAGAGAAGTATGGAGGCTGAAATTAAATAGAGAAAAAGAACTGTTACAAGAAGTGAGGGATAGAATAAGATTTCAAGCTGAAAAACATGCATCAGAAATGGAACTACTTGCATTGCAAAAATCAAATTTAAAATAAAAATGCAGTGTTTTGGAGTGGACATTTCACTTACTTTTTTTTATCATTATATTATTATACTATTACTTGTTAAATACTTAATGGTATTTTTATAACTCATTAAATATCAGTACATTTTTAATTATGATATTTTTCTTCCACTTATAAAAGGACTAAGGGATTTATGTTATTTACCAAATTAAAACAAATTTACTAACCAAAATATCTAAATAATTTAATAGAAATACAGTTTTTTTTTTGTTAATACACATTTTAAGAACGGAATGAAATCAATTCGTCATTTACGCAAAGAATAACAATTTTAGTCATGTTATTTTCATTTAAAAACATTCACATTTATTATATAAACATTAATAATAATCATAATTTATTCAATTGAATTAAACGAGCTGCTAGAGCCCAAAGAACAAGCCCAATATAACAAATAGTTAAAGTACAAATAGTAATTCAAATAGAAATACATTTTTTTTTTTTTTATTAAATACAACAAAATCACATACAGTGTAACAATGTAACAATAAATTATTAATTAATCCATTAAGCATGCATTAAGCAATGCTTGTGGCGAGGTAGAGAGTTGATAGTGTATATTACATACAATACAACATCTTTATTATATTCTATACATGAGAATTTATTTAGTCACGATAAAGTATTAAAGTAATTTAAAAAGCTGTTTCTATGTATTGATTAATTTCGTCCTTGATTATTGATAGCATGGGGTTGTTCAAATAATGTTAGTGAAAGTAAATTTTCTTGTTCGTGAGTTACTCTAGGCTCATCATCTTCAAACTGGCGAACAATGTTGTGCAGTACTGCTGTGGCCACTATAATGGCTTGTACTGTATCTATGTTTCTTACGTTTATTCCTAAGGCCAATATCGGAAATCGTCTTTTCCAGACACCATACGATCTTTCTACTGGATTTCGAGTACGAATCTGTGACTTATTAAAAGTATTTTCAACTTTTGAAATTGGATGTAACATGGGTGTAATCATATAAGACTGCATTGGGTAACTACTGTCAGCCACTAAAACACAATCTTTGAACTCTCCATTATCAAAGCGTTGTTTAATAGCAGAGTTCCGAAATATGTTTGCATCATGACTACTACCAGGCTATCTAGCAACTATGTTTTGTATTATCAATTTTGAATTGCAAATAGTTTGTACGTTCATAGAGGAAAATTGTTTCCTATTCCGAAAAATGTCTGCATCATTACCACCTGGGGATCTAATTTTTATGTGAGTACAATCGATAGCTCCAATACATGATGGGAATTTTGCAATATTGAAGAAATCCTGCTTAACTTGACATATTTCATCATCAGTTTTTGGAAAATAAATGAAATCCGGTCTAAGTCCTGCTAGGGCCTTTGACGCTTCTATTATAATTTTCCCACCAGTAGTTTTATGAATTCCAGCAAAATCTGCACAAGTTGCTATGAAAGAGCCAGTTGCATAATACCTCAACGTCATCAAGAGTTTTTGACTAGGCGTTACTGCATTATTTCTGCATTATTTCTCAATATCTTTTCAACATATTATTTAAAACAATTAAAAACTACACTATTTATATTTAAAATTAGGCTTCCAAAAATAAAATTATGCCGTTCTCTCTAAAACATTAATACTTATAGTATTGCTGGTAAGTTCAAGTAAAAGTTTTACCAATATAAGGGTTTTTTAATAGTTGTGTCATCAGGAATAATAAAAATAACTTATGTAAATGTATAGAATTAGATAGAGTAAACTCTATTAAATACTTAGGATTATATATTGATGCTAATTTATTTAAAATGGGATGTGCACATAAATTATATTAATAATATATTAAGAAAATTCTTCTACGTATATAAATCTCTTAGATCTATTTTAAACTTCAAATTAAAAAAGTTAACACACCTTACACTAATTCAATCTATTATTTCTTATGGGATTTCTTTTTGGGGAGGAACATATCATACTCACTTTCGGAATCTAGAAATCACTTTAAACTCATTTTCATAAAATCCTTTAAGTAGCCTATGAATGGCATATTTTTTATTGAAGTCACAGGGTATGCAATTCATTTCACTTTTAACCAGTGCCACAACTAGTACATATTAATAAGGCTAAATACGATAGAGATAAAATGACCCCACAAAATTTAGTTGCAGCATTGCTTCTAACCCTGAATAATATTCAAATTTGTATTTTATTTCATGCAAATACAACTACATTTTTAATAATAAAAAATGATGATAATTTAAATTTGTAATAAATGTAATATGGATTATAATAATAGTTGGTAAAAAAAGTGTATAACTAAAAATTGTATAGAAACAGCCACCTTACACTTCTTCTACAACACTATACAATTTTTTTTTCAATCGAACAAACCTAAATAACAAAATATTTTAATACACACTTACCTACTAGTTTGTGATACGATTTTTGATTCTATTGTACGCAGGATAAACTTGACAGTATCTTTTTTCAAACGAAACCTATTCAAAAACTCATCATCTCTCCATACTTTAAAATGATCAGGTCGCTTGTGAGTAATTTTAGCACGTCTAGGAAAAGCCACAAGTTCCGCCAATTGTTGAAAATCATCGATTGCTTCATCACTTTCGTCGTTGTCGGAAAAGTCGTTAACATCCGTACAGTCAAGTGCATCCATAATAAAAATTGTAATGTGTAAAAAATATAGTACCTATCATATAATAAAATATATATTATATAATATATATAGTTCGTGTAATCGAAAACAAAATTATATGAAATTGATCACGATAAAATTTAGATTGATTTATTGAAAAACAATTAATACTGATAATGATATCAAAATAATCACAAAAACATAAATATTAACAACCAATCAGATGCTTTGACGGTACATTACATTTTCTAACCAGCCGATATCGTCCGGTAAGCGTAACCGGTAACGGACGGTCAAAAACAGAGTGGACCAGAGTTTGATTAAACCAAAAATTATGTCCCAACAAATAGAGGAGGACTGACAAAACCGTCAATTGATGTTATACACATATGTAAGATAGCTGAGAAAACATTTACATCAAGAATTCATGACGTCCAAAAACATATAGAAGACCCTGTCAACTTTTTAATTGTTAAATCAATGGCACATATTAATATTCAAAATTTATTTAACTGTTTAAATGATCATATTTTAACGCAATCACCCATCAATAATCACCTGTTACAAATTGTTAAACTAATTATAAAAAAATATATTGTCATTAGATTACATCATCATAACAAGGAGGTAAGTCAACCAATAACTAGAATAAGGTCTCACTTGACAAAAGTTATTTTGTTTAAAAACCAATAACCTAAAAATTATAATGTACACATTTTTATTATTAATTTAATCTGTTTTTATTTTATGTTGAATAAAGTTGTTGACTTTATGTACTTGTGAACTTGTTTTTTAATATTTTTTTTAATATATAATGTATGAAAGATCTGTGGGAAGACACTATGTATTACTATACAACACTATAACAACTTATAAACAAACAAAAAAAAAATCAGATATTTCATAGCAAAGGAAAATCAATTTTAAATTTATATTTTTTCTATTATTATTGCCAAAGTCAAGTCTTCTGAGTACATTATTGAGAATTAGATGATGTTTTCTTGATTAAAAGATTATTTAGGTTCAGAACTTGCATTTTAATGAAAATTAGTTTAGTCATATTTAGCTAAATTGGTTAAGTAAAGGTAATTTTAGGTATATTGTAAATGATTATTGTTTATGTATCACAAAGTAGAGATTAAAGTAGGTAAACATGAATGAGGTGTCGGTTTTGCCATATTCCATTAATCTGCGCTCTAAGACCAAATGTGAAGGATAATAAATTTCGTCATTAGGATAATTGACACCCGACAATTTCGATAATGTAGGACTTTCTACACCCGATATTATTAATTAGTTGTGATATAACTACATCCACAAATGTATATATATTTATTGTAGTTTTGCAGATGATGAATTGCAAAACCTCAATAGATATTTTAAAATAAAAGATAAATAAAGAATAAATTATTTTATTTTGAATAAAATAAAAAATAGTTAAATTTAATCGAACGAAGAAAGGCTTAAACATGAGTGTAAAACTTCACAATATAAAACAAAAGCCGAATTATTAATTATTTAAAAAACGTACCATATGTAATCAAATATTGCATTTGATTATGTTTGTTTATATTAAATAATATTTTTAATTACTTATAACAATAACAAGATCTTAACATTCCTTTAGAATAAATGTAATTTGGCTTAATTAAACAACATTTTATGATATCTATGATTACTAATAAAATGTATGGATGAAAAAACATGTTATTGGTCCTCCATGAAATAGCCCAAACTATGTTCTTTCTCTCTCACTCCATTCCGTCACCAGGTGCGATAGACGGAGTGGTGTGGTAGGCGCAGTCCATTAGTTTATGTTTATAGGTCTATGTATTAGATACAGTTAATTATACTCCGGCCCACGAAAGAACGACTGTAAAAACTCGTCCGACTCTGCGCATCGACTCCCCTTCCATATCGCATGCCGAGCGATCGGACACCGGTCGGTAACGGTCGCTGGTAGTCGACAACGGCATTTCTGCGTTAGTAGTGGGAATTTAACTATGGTGGGAGAAAATCAGGTTGACAGCGCTCGCGACGTTTAGTATCGATGCGCGAATTACGGCCGTACTTTCGTGGGCCGGAGTATAGTTATGTTTAATAAAATGATTTTTAAATTATGATATTTTTTTTTACAGATTTTAACAGCGTCTAACTGGTTTGGAAATATCAAATAGATTGAATAATACATCTCTGGAAGATAGTTGCAAAAATAAGTTGAATTCAAATTGATTAAGATATAATGTTTCAGACCATATCTAAGTTTTTCATACATTTTTGTTATAATTAGGGCTCGGAACTTAATGCACTTAAAAAGTACTAAATATGCATGCAATTATGAGCTTAAAAAAGTACAAATATGCTCTAAAAATATGCACTTATATATAATTTTTTTTACACAAAATTTTCATTTGCAGAAATATTTTATAAGATTATAAATTTATAAATATAAACAAAGCAAAGTAATAAAAATTTTTTTATTTTTAATCATAATTTAACAAAAAAAAAATTATAATAAATAATGCCTTTAAAATGTTCCTTGAATAAAATAAAATGCACCTGTAGAATGTTTCTGTATAGAGTTATATTTATATACCTGGAATACATAAATAAAAATTAGAAAAACCACCAGGTATACCTAATTAAAATGTATAAGATATAATTTTTTCCTACCTTCAAAAGTGTTGCATAGGACCACTAAACTTTTTTTGATGTTTTCGAAATTGAAAGATCGCCGATTATCCGGGAGCAAAATTTTGTATCTTGAAAAACTACGTTCAACGTCAGTTGACGTAATCGGCGCATATTTGAAGTAATATCGTCGCCGGTCAAATCATCAGGAAGACCTTCGATTGAAGTTTCTTGTCCACTTAATATTTTAGATATATTAAGTATTGTTTTAAATCCGCTATTTTTCTCCAATACATTATTGATTTTTGAAATACCCCAATACCGATTTCACCCTCAGAGTCGTTTAATTTATTTTCGACATATTTAACTGCAGATAATGCTTCGGATAGTGAAATATTTTGCGTTTCAAGTTTCGTAATATATTCCGGTATAAATCCAAAATTTGAATGTATGTATGCTAAATTAGCTTCTATTTCGGGTTCTTGAATTAGTTGTTGAGCTTCCTTAACAGATATGGCATCTTCAGCATTTAGACTTAGTAATACTCTACGTATATCTTTGTAATATTTGGAGTAATAGGAAGCAGCCATTATCCATGTACCCCATCTGGTTAATATTGGCTCTGGTGGAAGTGGTATGGTTGGAGCTTCACTTTTAAATAGTAAAACACGAGCAGGAGCCTTTAAGAACACCTGTTTAACCCTGGAAATAAGTTTATCAACTTTCTTAAACTTTTCCCATATGTTTTCGGCTACTCTATGGATACCGTGTGCGAGACATGTTAAGTGTATCATTTTAGAGTACAAAGATTGAAGTGTTCGCCCAGATTTCACCATGTATGGCGCGGCATCGGTCACAAACAATAGGACGTCATCATGACGAATTCCGTTTGGCCAGAGAACGAACATTGAATGATCAAAAAGTTTTACTATCGTTGAATAGTTTGCTTTTTCCAGAACTTCAGTTGTTAGCAAATAAGTTTTTCCCGGTGCGTCAGTATTTAAAGTTCCTATTATAACGTTAGCTACATATCTTCCTTCAGAGTCGGTTGTTTCGTCGATCGACACCCAGATTTTATTTCCTTTAATTTTATCTCTTATATTTTTTATAGTTTCTTCGTATATATCGTTGACATAAGTTTTGCGTAGTGCCGAGTCACTAGGAATTTCTCTTGATGTATACTTTTCTAAAAATGATTTTAATTGAGGATTACTTATTTTGTAAAGCGGTATGTTTGCTGACAATAATGCTTTACACAAATCGTGTGAGAATAAACACTTTTTTGGAGTATTAGTTACTAGCTGTTGAATTTCAGATTTTGTTCTTTTCGTTTTTTCTAATAGCCGCTCGTTTATGTTTTTCAGTGTTTACGTGTTGAGTCACTACAAATTTTCGGTCACTGTTAACCTTCACTTCACATAACGTACAAAATAAAATACTCCCGTCGGTTTTAAATATATCCGTACCATATTCCAACACAAAACTATTCAAACAATTTTTCGTAGATTGTTTGGTTTTCGGCATAATGAAATAAAATTAGTATAAATTATAATTGAAACAAGAACGACGCGTAGGACTACAAATAACACGGAAGTAGTAGGAACTGACAATGTCAACAATAATTGAATAATATCTATACTTAATCTAACGACTGACCGCAACGGCGCGCTCCGACGACCGACCGCGACGGCACGTGTAGGCATCGGGCCTTTGGTATTTATAGAAAATCATGGTATTAAGATAGCAGCTATTTCTGTTTTATATTTATATAATACTCTATTTTAGATAAAGCTAGCTGTAGTTATTATTTATATTATATTATATTAATCAATAAGGAAAAAACATTGTTTTTAATGCCAAATGAAAATTTAAAAATACGATACAAGAATATTAAATAAGTTCTCTCAACTCAATATGAATGTAATTTTTTTTTACGAATCTTCATAAATTATAAAATATGCTCTAAAAAATTGTAAAATTAAGAAATATGCTCTAAAATCTAAAAATCATAAAATATGCAAAAATATGCAAAAATATGCACTATAAACTTTTGATATGTTTTTCGTAGTGTCTTAGAATGAATATCTAGCTCACTTAGCAATAAATCTAGTGGTTCAAAAAAAACATGCAAATGCAACAACTTCCGAACCCTAGTTATAATCATAATATTGTTTCATAATTAACTAATAACTATAAATATATAATATATTTATTAATTAATGATTTTAATTTCAGGAAAATTATTATTATAATTATTATTATTCATGAATACAATGGTTTTTGGTTATTTTTTTTTTATGTCAAGTTCAATGAGCAAATTAGTCATAACAAAATATTATGAATTGATTTCAGTAGTTTTATGTTAAGCATGAATTAACTCAAGAAAATACATTTATTAAAAGCTACTATTAATAGTAGTAGAATGTTTAATAATTGTATTATTTTAAGCTTGTAGTCAAATCATGCGAACTACGAATGGCAAGAATGTCATTAGAAAAGCCTATATAATTTATGGTAGGTTAGTAGGTATTTTACTATTTTATTTTATAAGGAGATTTCATTATTTCAACAAAATTGTTTGATGTACTGATATAATATACTATATACAGTGAATCAATCAAATACAATAAACAACGGTCTATAACCATAACGGTCTATTGTTCAATGCTATAACCGTGCTTTATATTTATATTACTTTTATAATTAATTATTTATAACTATATTTTTAGGTATATTGGCTCTTATTAAATTAACGATGTATTTGATACAGACAGTGTATATCATAGATAGTAAATGATAATAGATTTCTTATATTATCCACAGACACATATAACTATATGTCTATATATATATTTACAAAAATATCTTTGTGTACGAACAAATACGAACATTTCGAACGTATTTTTTGAACATTTGCGTTTAAAAATATGGCAACACTGAGCTGTTGCCACTGATACACGACCGTCGCAGTGTCGCACGTCTGTTATAATTTGGTCGTGAAATATGAATTACTATCTACAGAAATACAGAATAGTTTTTAGTTTGATGTTCGACGTTCGTCGTTTATCTTTTATCTATGGTTCGTCTAGTCGTAAGGAGTGTTAATGGATTGTATACTGACATACTGTCTAGTGTCTAGTCATTGGTCTTCATTTTAAACATTAAAAATTGCAGTATTAGTGTATTACATTTATTTACACGTGTTTTAGACTTTAGTCGAGTTTAAAGTGTCGTATTTAGATAATTAGTTAAAAATGAATCCTTTATATGACCATGTTGTTCAACTAGGTATTAGAAACGCCATTTCGACGTTGGACAACTAATGACAAAAATGATTTGCTAAAGCTTGGTAAACCAATTCCCCAGTTGTGTTGTCAATTAAAAGATATTAAAGGTGGTAAAATGTATAGTAGACCGTTTAATCATAAATGGTACGATTTACATATTTGGCTTTGTGGAAGCCAATATAAACAGGCATTGTATTGTTGGCCGTGTTTACTTTTAAGTATGACAAAATCTGTTTGGACTACAACGGGTTATGGCGATTTAAAAAATTTATCACGTAGTGTCAAACTTCATGAATCTGCCAGAGAACATATTCATTGTATGTTAGGATTAAAACATTTAGAAAATAATAAAGTAACTATAGCAGACGCGTTGACCGAACATGGTTATTAATTTATTATTAATAGTTTATTTTGTTTAAAAAAATATATAATGAAAATGTTCGGCTTTTTATGGAACATCTAATTGATATTGTGTTATTTTCGGGTAGACAGGAACTGGCCTTTCGAGGTCATAACGAAAGTTCAAGTTCCTTGAATAATGGAAATTTTAAAGAACTTTTTGATATGCACATTATTAGGTGTTCATTGGAGATTCAAAGCCATTACAAGGCGATAAAAAATATATTTTCAGAATTGTCAAATACAATACAAAATGATTTGATAACATGTATTTCCGATCACATAAATAATATGGTAAAAACTAAAATCAAGGAGTGTATGTTTTATTATGTCCAAGTTGATGATACGACAGATATTTCACAAAGAACACAATGTTCAATTATACTAAGATATATAACAAGTAAATCTGAATTGGTGGAAATGTTTCTTGGTTTCTATAATGTTAGTGAGGATCGCACTGCCGAGGGTCTCTTCAACACGTTAAATTCTGTATTATTAGAATTTGATATGGAAAAAAAGTTAATTGGTCAGCGTTATGATGGCACGAGTATCATGGCCGGTCATGTAAATGGTTTACAAGCTAAAGTTAAAGAAGTTGCTCCTAATGCGTTACTTACACTGCTTAGCGCATCGTTTGAACTTAGTGTTACAGGCTGCAGTGCTAACACACAGTGACGCATTTTTTTTGCAAACATGACTGGAATTTCCGCCTTTTTTCATAATTCTACCTCGCGAACGAATGTTGTAGATGCTATTGTTGGTAAACGCATACCACAATTTGTTCAGACAAGATGGGCTTCTCGCTCAAAAATTTTGAACTTAGTTGTAGACAAGTGGGTTGAATTAAAAAAGGTTTTTGAACATATTATAAAAGATTCAAATGCATCACCTGAATTGATTTGTGGTTCAACTGGGCATTTAAACAATTAAAACAAATTTGACTTCGCTTTTTTAGCTCAAATATTTGACAGTATATTTTTACTCACTGACAATTGTTTAATACACTTCAAAATAAGTCATTTGATATGGAATATTGTATGCGACAAATAAATATAGTCTATGATCTCGTTAGTAAAAAAAGAAATGAATCTGAGTTTTTAAAACTTTTTAACAATGCGATAGCATTAACAAAACGCCCTAAGGCAACAAGAAATATGTCTAATCCTGAATTAAATTATAAAATATTATATTATGAAATACTAGACAATATTTTACTTCAGATAACTACGAGATTTCAAAATACTGATAAATTGATATTTTTACAACTGGCTGATGTTTCAAAATGTAAATATTATTCTACAAATTTTCCTGTAAATGCATTTGAAAATCTGGGAGAATCTTATTCTGACATATTTGTTGATAATAACAAATTAAAAACAGAGTTAGAAGTATTATACGGCGATGAAAAATATCAAGATTTACATCATGTTTATGATTTAGTACAAATATTTGAGAGCAGTGAGATTAAAAGTAATTTTACCTGAAGTAGGTATATATACTATTTTCTTTAATATTAACTATACCATCAACAAGCGTATCAGTGGAAAGAAGTTTCTCCTGTCTAAAACGTATAAAAACATATTTGCGTAACAGTATTTCCCAAAATTGATTGAGTTCTCTTGCTATAATTTCAATTGAAAAGAAGTTAGTTGACCAACTGAAACATACTGGAGCGTTTTATGATGAAGTCATAAATATTTATGCGAGTAAAAAAAATAGAAGTATTGATTTACGATATAAATCATAAAAACATATTAGGTATATAATATGTTAAATCTTATATTTTATAAATAATGTGTTATTCAATCAAATTCATATTGTGTATTTTATTATTATAAAAGGTTTATGTCTGGTTATTATTTTTTTTTTTTGTTTTCCGTTTCATATTACACCTATATTTTGTTTATTAATTATTATGTAGGTAGGTATTTATGTTTTAAATCAAATTACAACTAAAAGACTAGTCATGTAATATATTGTATTGTTATTTGTTATTTATATTTGATGTGTGTAAAATACTGTAAGTATATGTATATAGTTAGAGAGGGATGTATGGGCAAACTTCTACGTGATACACCCTAGGGAACAGTAGTGATCTAATCATAACCAGCTAATATTTACGCTTCATTTTGATAACCCATACCATTTAAAGAATACATTAACATATTTTGTTCCTATGTTAGAGTAATAGTGTATTTACTATTTAATATTTTTCCGCCTCATGTAAAATTACATGTCAAAACCGCCACTGCCATCTCGTTAATACATCTTGAAGCAGAAAGGACGACCAGATGGAGAAATGAGATAAGCAGTACCTCCAGCTGTGTGCCAAACGAGTCACTCCCATCTGGTCATAATGAAACATGGCCGGTTTGGCGAACATTAAACAGACTCAGGACAGGAATAGGACGAACGAAAGACAATCTAATAAAAAGGGGACTGCTAGATAGCACAGACACCTTGTGCATATGTGGAGAAGAACAGACAATGCAACACATTATCACATGCACAGCTTGCTCTCAAACCTGCACCCCAGAAGAAATTCAAAAAAGCACAAGGCCAAGGAATTAACGTGGCTCGCATTTGGGCAGAAACAATATAAATCCACCAATAACGTCCTGAACTACTCAACAATATTACCATATTATATTAAACATTCATAGTTTATTTAATTTAATTTAATTAATTTATTTATTTAATGTCATACTATTTTACCTTTATTTATTATTATGATGAAATGTTTATTCAATGCTAACTTTTTTTGGTTTATTTTATGTTATACTACTAATATCATTTTTATTATTAGGTAATATTATAACTGTTATACTATGCGCCTGACACGAAAAAAAAAATTATAATTATGGTTATGATATCACGAGATGTTTGGTAGAAAAAAAAGAATTGGTAGGGGGTCCGCGATTTCTAAAAATCTCTCATCGGGGGTCCGTGTTCTACAAAAAGTGAAGAACCGCTGGACAGTGTACAGTATTTTTGCTGTCATACAAACCGCAATCATTTCAAATATTATTTAAGGCCTTATTTACAAAAAAATTATATTTCACCCTCGCCCCAATTTCATTGTTACAGTCAGCGCCATTTCGTTGAGAATCAAAAATGACTATCAAAGAAGTTGCAGTAAGTATTGACATTCGTTCGCGTAGACCGTAACCACCGGTCGCATCTGTTGCTCAGCCGTCTCGACGCGGGTACAGTTCCGCCGGAGACTATGGATATTAAAGAATTCCTTATTATCTATGCCGGGGGATGCTCGTGTCCCTGGTCGAAGTCGTGCCCTCGCGTTTTTTCTTGCTACATTTTCCGTTTTTTTTATCCACATTATAATCCAGCTTTGCCTTTCTTCGACACCACTCGACTATGATCGGATCTGTGGTGATAGCTCTATCTACCCGCTCTGACCAGAGACGTTCTACATTTTCGATCTAAGCTGCATCGGTGCTGCCACTGCGGCGTACCCATCACACATGGCGTCCTGACTTATTGAATGTCATTTCGTCTATAGTTCTAGAAGTGATACCAATGATATAAGGTCATCTGTACAACTATATTTACCTCGAACGTAAAATTTAGGGTCTAGGACATTTCGCCGCGGGACTATTCGCCGCAGACCCTTTCGCCACAGACCCTTTCGCCGCGGACTGTTTCGCCATAAATAGCCAACAATAGCAATAACAAAATGGTGATTAATGATATATTTGTAGTTAAAATATATAATTTTTTTTTTCAATATACGGTTTCTTATACTGAATTCAAAAGTGTTTGAAAAAATTTCCGGAAACTTACCGTTCAAAAGTTATGGAAATTTAAAGTTTCAGTGATTACGCGTGTATCGGCACTCGTCGCTACGCTCCTCGGCGCCATAGCTCCGCTCCGCAAATCGAAAATATCCCTCGACTTGTTGTGTAAAACCACCTCAGATAAAACTCGGTTTTCCTTAATATTGTTTCGCCGATTCGCCGGCGAAAGGGTCTGCGGCGAATAGTCCCGCGGCGAAATGTCCGGGTCCGTAAAATTTACCACCATCACAGTTTCCATTAATTTATGATCGTGGATTTGTACGAATCAATTATTTATTGTGTACAAAAAAGTGTTGCCTAAATGTGTGTATATCATTCAATGTACATAGAGTCCATTCAAAATTGAACGATTGATTATGAACTTATTTGTTACAAATTTAAATATTTTAAGTTTCTTTTAACCTAAATCAAAATTAAAAAATATATTTTGTATTATAGAAAGCCCAAACAAACAACTACATCCTCATATAGTAGCATGTTCTGATATAACTGCTATCAAGTTCAAAATTATGATGCATACTCAATTAAAAAAATTAATGTAGGTACGCGTATTGTAAAAAAAACTGTAAGTACCTATAATACCTAAATAGGGTGGTAAATACCTAAAATACCTAAATAGGGGTCTAGGACATCTCGCCGCGACCGTTTCGCCGCGGGACTATTCGCCGCAGACCGTTTCGCCGCCGGACCTATTCGCCGCAGACCGTTTCGCCGCAGACTGTTTCGCCATTAATAGCCAACAATACCAATAACAAAATGGTGATTAATGATATATTTGTAGTTAAAATATATAATTTTTTTTTCAATATACGTGGTTTCTTATGCTGAATTCAAAAGTGTTTGAAAACATTTCCGGAAACTTACCATTCAAAATTTCCTGAAACTATTACCATTCTAAATTTCCTGAAACTTACCGTTCAAAAGTTATGCAAATTTAAAGTTTCAGTGATTACGCGTGTATCGGCACTCGTCGCTACGCTCCTCGGCGCCGTCGCTCCGCTCCGCAAATCGAAAATATCCCTCGACTTGTTGTGTAAAACCACCTCAGGTGAAACTCGGTTTTCCTTAATATTGTTTCGCCGATTCGCCGGCGAAAGGGTCTGCGGCGAATAGGTCCGGCGGCGAAACGGTCTGCGGCGAATAGTCCCGCGGCGAAATGTCCGGGTCCGCCTAAATAGGGTGGTCCTAGTCTATTAGGAATGAATTTCTAATTATGTCTTTTCTTAAATTATACTTTTTAATAATATTTGAATATACTTAAAAACGATGTACAAGAAGTTCCATGTGAATTGAAGAAGGTAAACCCGTGCCACAAAAGAGTTGAAATTGTCTATATCTATTTTTTTATGAAAATAGCATATTTTTCTTAGATTTTAAACATAGTATATTAAATAGGTAATGATTCTATAAAAATAAACGATAATACATAATTTGTTAAGAAAAATATTTTATATTGTTTATAATCTTAAACATTTTTTCATCAACTTAATATTTATCTCGAAAATTATATTTTAAAAATAATAATGACACAAATCTTGCAAAAAAAAAAAAAATATTATTTATTTTGTCGAAAAGTAAATATTAACATTATACTATTAGCATTGATTATAGAATAGACAGATAGCCAATGCAATGTTAATATTTGGTGACCATTGATATGATGCAACCACTATAGAGCGCTAGTGTAGAATTAATGATGCAGCCGCTAAAAGCGAAATTTGGGTGATAAATTCGGGTAAATAAATAATTAATTTTTTTATATAATATAAAAGACAATTTAGTGTTAATCCAGTATGTAATTTATTTATATTTTATTTTTAATATTGTCCCTGTAAAACATAAAAGTACCAATATAAATAATTGTAATGAAAAAAAAAATTAATGATTTTTATATTTAAATATTTTATGAACAAACTTTAAAGTTGAAATAAGGTACAACATTACTAATTTTAATTAATTTTTATAGTCTCAATTGTCTTAAACACAAAAAACGATATGGTTTTAAAATACTAAACTAACTTAAATCCTGAAAGGTAAAATATTATTAATTTAATATTTGATTTATCTTCACGGGAAACACAAATCTATTTTCAGTCGAATCTGAAAAATTGCACAATAGGTACATTTGTCACGAACATTTCCCACCAGATAGTTTCTCAAACTTTTCTAATAAACACCGTTTAATTAGCACTGCTATTCCATATAATTTTAATGATAAATCTGAGCAACAGCCATGTTCATCTTCAAACAATCAAAATCAAGAATCTATTAAAATATTAACTCCAACTAAAACATATACTCATACAAAATCAGATATGGTAGAGTTAGTTTTCCCAAGTCCTCCTTCTTTACTCTCTACTACTAAAAAAGCTAAAATAACAAATATAATACAGATGCCTAGCCCAAATTTAAAAAGAAAAAATGATTTAATTGAAATCAATACCCCTAGAAAATTAAAATTAAAACAAAAATTACAACAAAAAAACAAAATAATTCATAATAAAACTGTTCATATTTCAAAATTAAAAAAAAGAAATAGTCTTAATACTCGTTATAGTTTCAAAAGCTCAATAAATATGCATAACTTTTCTTCCATTAATTCCAAAGCAATGGTTACCATGCAATTAAAAGATAGGCGTCGTCCGTGGACATTAAATGAAAAACAATTGGCTTTAAATTTATATTATAAATCACCAGCAGCATATAAATTTTTACGGTCACAAAAAGTAAATTTACCAGGGCTATCAACTATTCGTTATTGGATTGGTCAATCAAAATTTTTACCAGGTTTTAATAAATTATTCTTTAGTCATCTTCAAAAAAAATTCGAGTCATCTGATTATAAAGAAAAAGCATGTTCTGTTTCTTTTGATGAAATGTATATAAAAGAATTTGTAGAATATTCCAAAGAATTTGATTTCATAGAAGGTTTTGAAGACTTAGGTCACTATGGAAGGACCGATAAAAGTGCTAAGTGTGTTCTAGTATTGATGGCCAGAGGTATTTATTCTCAGTGGAAAATTCCAATTGCATATTTTCTTTCTCATTCTGGAGTAAACAAAAATATTTTAAAAAATTTGATACAAGATGTTCTTAAAAAATTATTCGAAGTTGGATGATGTCCAAAAATCATAGTATGTAATCAAGGCACAAACAATCAAAGTACTTTAAAATCATTAAATGTTTCTGAAGATAAACCATATTTTTTTATTAATGACCATAAAATATTTTCTTTATTTGATGTGCCACATTTACTTAAAAGTGTTTGAAATAATTTA
The DNA here is from genome assembly GCA_022818045.1 of Neotoxoptera formosana. Taxonomy (NCBI): domain Eukaryota; kingdom Metazoa; phylum Arthropoda; class Insecta; order Hemiptera; family Aphididae; genus Neotoxoptera; species Neotoxoptera formosana. The sequence continues at coordinate 45,193,246 of CM040630.1, read as the reverse complement.
ATTGAAGCCTGTTACATAAAAGGTGATAATATAATTTCATTTGATGACATAAAAAAAACATATGAATTAGATAAACAAAATCTTAAAAGTAGGTGTCTCATCAAAATAACAGATGCACATATTCACCCAAATTCTTTTCAAAAAATGAGTGTTTAATTAGCAGCACAATTATTAAGCCATTCCATATCAGCAACGATTCGTACATGTATTCAAACTGGACAACTTTAAAGTAACACTTCTTCAAATACTACAGATTTCATTGAATTCATCAATCATTTATTCGATTGTCTTAATAGCAGATCTTTATACAGCAAAAATCTATATCTATGTGCATTAACTGATTCAGGTACTGTACATAATTTCTTAAAAGAAGCCTCACAATATTTCACTAATTTACAAAAATTAAAAAAAGGAAAATTAACTCAACCACCCTGTTTTAAAGGTTTTACTCAGACAATTAATAGTGTATTGCAATTTTTTGAAGAAGACAAATCTAATGATATTGTATTTTTAATGACTAATCGATTAAATCAGGATGTATTGGAAAATCTTTTTAGCATTTTTCGACAAAATGGTGGTTATAACAAAAATTCAACAGCTAGAACAATTAGAACTTCTATAAGAAGTAATAGCATTTTTTCTTTGTATACATCTAAAAGTGCAAATTGTGAGGCAACTATTGGAGATGAAAATCCTATAATATTTGACCCAGTAAGACCTCAATATAAAATAAATTCTAATAATTTGGCATTGTCTTCTAATTCTGACACAGAAAGCATATTATCTAATTTCTCTCTCTCTTCTTCTATGTCATCTGATGAGGATTCTATTAATAGTGAAAATATAAATAATGATGTTACTTTGGAGGACTGTTCTGTTTCATACTTAGCAGGATATTTAGGTTATAAATGTATGAAAAATTTAACTGTGGCAATTGTCAAAATGAATTATTTGTTGATAAAAAACAATTGCATCTGCTTAAATAAAAATTATACTTCAATTGAAAATGAAAGTGGACTTAAAGCACCATCAAATAGTTTAAATAATGTAGTAAATAAAGTTTTAAATATTTTTGAAAACAATTATAAAAACTATTTGCATAAAAAGAAAATCAAATTTCAATTAACTGAGCGTGTAAAAAATAATAATACAATTAAAAAATGGCTTGATGAATCTTTGACAAACTGCATAGAGCATAAAATGTATATAATCGAACATCTTTTAATGTGTAAAATATTTAATAAAACAAAATTATTTTCAACTACCTCAAAATTAAAAATATTAAATCATATTTAAATAAAATAATTATATTTTCATAATTTTCTTTTTCTCGTTTTGACATTGTAACTATTGGCAAAGAAGCAATATTAACAGTCCTTTTCAAGACTATTCGTGTCCGTTTTTTAAACAATCCTTTTCAGGACTATTCGCGTCCGTTACATTTAAAAAGTTCTTTTCAGAACTATTCGAGTCTGTTTTTTAAATAGTCCTCTTTAGAACTACTCGCTTCGGTTTCATTAAACAGTTCTTTTCAGAACCAACAAACATTACAATTTTTATTTATTTTATAGAAACAAAAAATACAAACATTGTTAAGATCACATTGTGTAATGTAATCTTGGTATGTCTTCCTTCAGAGTCATTTTCATCAGTCATCACATACAAAGATATTCATTGGTTTTTAATTTTAATACATTTAGTATCTGCTCAATAACCAAACGGCTCTTTTTATTTATAAATTATAAAAATAATTTAATTAAGTAGGTATATTACATTTTATGTTATTGCATTTTTATTCTTTTGAAAAATATAATTGAGTATTAATAAAATACATAAAAAATAAAAAAATACGATATGGTGTAATATACAATATAATTTTATAAGTAATATAAAGCACTTTCACTGTTAATACTTGCATTTATTCACATATTATATAATAAAAAGACCTTCACAGCACGAACTGTGATTGCCAACTGACGACAGTCGGCAACGCTGAGTAACAAATTATTATCTCAAAATATTATTATCACATATTATACATATTATAACCTTACAGTCGGCCCCAAAAAAAAAAAAATATTTAATACAATTAACAATTAAACAAGTAATATATAAACAAGTAATAATTCAAACTTTTCTAATAATAATAATGTCATAAAAAACAATTTACATAATATATAATTTTTTAACAATTTTATATATTATATTATACTTTTCGGCCCTAAAAAAAAATTATATTTATAGAAATCTGTTGCAACTTAAATCAATAAAAAAAAAATAATTAATTAATACAAAACAAAATATTAGGAACAATATTTATAGTTTAGGAATTTTTTATTTAGTGATATAATCACCAAGCCATTTGGATCTTTTGATTATACGACCATGACTAGAAGTTTTAGGAACTTCGTCTTCGATTGGGTCTTCATTTTTTGGGTTTGTACTGACTTCAACGTTCGATTCATCTTCTGCTTCGGTGGTTTCTTCAAATGAAATATTTCCAGGATCATCAAGGTTTGGTCTGCTTAAAAATGGTTTGAGTGACTGTACATGTACCACTCTAGTGTCTTTCTTCTTCGAATTTGATTGATCAAATTTTTTTATTTTATAACATACTTTACCTACTGCATTTTCAATGACAAATGGACCTTTGTATCTTGGTGATAGCTTGGAATCTGAGGCTAAAGGCCAATTGTACCAAACTAAGTCTCCTTTTTGAAATGTTTGATTCAACCTATTTTTATCATAACGTTTTTTATTTTCATCATGCTTCTTTTTAATGTTTTCAGCGGCTTCCTTTCTTGAGTCGATTAATTCATCTAACTGAAGTTCTCTGGTGATCTCAGATAATGTAGTGCTCAAATTCTGCATGGAGTTGCATGATTAATAAGATCTTGAACAGAACTGCACATTGCTGTAGCAAGTGGAACTGCCCAAATATTGTCAGTGATTCCTTCTAAAATAAGAGAAACACGATCCGATTGCTGCATTTTGAAAGGAGCTTTCTCAATAATGGCATCCTTATCGAATATGTACTCAACAATTAATTCATCTTTTTGAAGAATACGTTTTCCTTGGAATTTAATAAAATCAGAAAAAGACATTTTACATTTGAATCGTTCTATTAATTTTACTTTCCATTCGGACCATGAATCGATTTGTCGACCGGAAACTTTGTTCCAATTTAATGCTGAACTTCTAAGTCGTGAAACAGCATTGACTAGGGTTAAGGACTTCGACCAATGAGCATGACTAGAAATGCGTTCTACTTCTACGATCCAGTCTTCAACATTTTCGTGTTTTTTCCCATAATACAATGATATTGCACTAGCTGTGTCATTGGTAGATATTATTTGCACTTGGCTATTATTACTACAACTGTTGTTAACGCTCATATTTTCGGAAATAAGCTTCTGCGTAGCTACTAGTTGAGATAATAATTCCACTGGAATCTGTGTTTTATCAATCGTATCTGCTCTTGCATTTTTTAACATATCCACTTCTCGTTGTAATTCTACTATTTTCTTTAAGTCTTCAACTTGCTTAACTCTTGAAGCAATTAGTGCTTCTTGCAGATTATCGGCTATAACTCGTTCATTGTCAGCCAGTAAAAAATCTACTAACTCGTCTTTGGCACCTTTATCAGGAAGATGTCGAAATCGTAACTCTTTACGCAATTCATCAACCTTAAAAGTTCTCAACACATTGATATCAACTGAATCTATATTATTCATATTGAATAACAATTACTATTTCGAATATCCGTACGACACTAACGAAACGCAATGCGAAAAACAAAATCGCGAACAATCAACAATATATGTATGTACAACAACAACAAACAACGATATCACTTCTTTCGACTGGAATACGCGGTATTAGGTTATCAAACTCAACAACTGATAAGCCAACAGTGCTTTGCGATTCCAACATTGATGTTAACCTCAAACATAGAAGTTACAATTTACAAACCTCGTGACACGTTAGATGATTGATGATCAAAACATTCAAAACACTTTTAAACTTAACGAAACGCGACTAGAATCAATTATTTTTGACAACAAAAGTAAAAGGGTTTTTTTTTGTTTTTTTTTTTTTTTTGCCACAGCGCCATGTAATATACAATATAATTTTATAAGTAATATAAAGCACTTTCACTGTTAATACTTGCATTTATTCACATATTATATAATAAAAAGACCTTCACAGCACGAACTGTGATTGCCAACTGACGACAGTCGGCAACGCTGAGTAACAAATTATTATCTCAAAATATTATTATCACATATTATACATATTATAACCTTACAATGGTAATATGGTTAAAGATTTGCTCTGTTGTTAAAATTTAGTAAATCAGAAATCTACTATAGTGTGTCTAATGTTCTGTAAAAGTAAGTTATTTTTCATAATTAAATAAATTATTTCTTCCTTGTTGCGTACAGCAGTTTCAACGTTTAATATTATTGACAATTATTGTGACGATAGTCCGATAGATGATAGACGATAGTGCGAATGTGTGATACTAAGAAAATCTTAGATATATAGATCATATACTAGTATATGATCTAAGAAGAAAATATTGGCTTATCGCTTTTTCTGTCACAGCCACAAACCGGTATAAGAATAATTGCAGTCGGTAATAATAATATAACTTTAATACATACAACGCTACCTATCGGCAGCTATTTTAATCAAAATTTTAGTCACCGGAAATCCCTATACCATTGGCTATCTGTCTATTCTATAATCAATGCTATTAGTAAAATACTTGTTGTTATAAAATTACGCTAAATATACCAGGACATCGATAATGAGACAATATTCTTATAATTATTATTTCAACGGTATTTTCTAATCTAAAGTTTGAACATTGAACACACAGATAAGTAATATTGTGACCGTCTACAGTACTACATCAGAGTACCACAAACCCGATTGCCACTACATATTAACTGTTTATTCTTAAATTATATTTAAATAAAGCATTTGTCATTTTTTTTGTGTTTAAATTATTATAGAAGCTTCAAAAAAGAGTTTACGTAAAGATTCTTATACATTTTTAATTGGCTATAGGTACATCAAATCAAATTGTCGGTAGAAAATTACCATCTATAAAACAGGCGTTATCGGTTTTTTTTTTACAACATGCGTGAAGTTTGCCTTAATTTAAACGAAAGTGCGAAATTAGTAATAAAAGAGGTAAGTGTTTTTTGGCAAATGGCACGTATACCGGTTAGTGCTGAACAATATTGTGCCATAAAACTTCAAAAAATATATAACGAATGGAGAAATTTGCAAAAGTTGCAGTGTAGAAAAACAGACAACGACTTAAAAAAATGAAGAATTTAACATGATATTAGATGATTTATTTGACATTGCTCAAACTGATGCTCTTGAAGTTATAAAAATAAAAGGAGATAGAGATTTTCTAATATCACAGAGGCAAAAAGGTCGTCCTGGATCCATGTTGGGGATTGATCTAAAATAATTAATAAAGAAAAAAGAGCCGGGGAAAGATTAAAAATTGTTGAGGAAAGACGAAAAAGAACTTATGAAGAATCGGAGATCCATGGTCAGTAAAATTATTACATAACTGTGAATATTATGTATTCATTTTTATCATTTGTATTTATTTTTTGTATATATTTTAGATACATTTGTGAAAATGAGTACGTCATCGACCGATGAGTCTACTATGGAAGATGAAGAGTTTGACAAGCCCGGAATCAAGTACTGAGTATAATATGCCTATATAAAGTACCTATAAAATTGATATTAATAAGTATTTTACTGCAATTTTTACCGTTATAATTGTTTCAGTTACTGAAATTTAGACTAAATTACTATGTATAATTATCTACAAGTATTTTGCTAACAATTTGATAAGGCTATGAATAGTCCTACCTATTGATAGGTATGATATTCCTAGAATTAAGTAAAGAAATCATTGAATTGAAAAACGAAACAAAAAATAAAGAGTGCTGATAGAGTTCTACTTAGAATACATACAAATTATTGTTGTTTGCTAACATACCTTGCAAATAAAATAAAAATGTAGTATATTCACCTCATGTCATAAATCTTTTTACGAATGTAATCCACTGACGTCTGACAGCGAAATTGTGTGAATCGGTGAATTATTGACGATGATTTGAGTACATTGACATAAAAACTTATTAGTTATTATTTTATTATCATTAGTGAAATATTCAATCAAGAGTATTAACCTTGCACTGCGTGATGTATCACTGATGATACATTCAGTAAATGCTTATAGAGCAGCTGTTTTATTGTTAATAGATTTGTGATTTTATACTCACCATCGATAAAACAAGTTTTCAATGAGTTCTAATAGTGTTTTTACAATCTCCCTGGAAAGATAATAGTGAAAATAACGTGATTGAATTTGATAAGAAATGTATCAAAAACCAATATTTCTTTGTCACGTTTAACATTGATATCGTGGGTTATTTTGTGTTTGAAAAATGTTATTTGATTAAAAATGTTCTACAGATTATTTTTATGCGTCGAACATACATTATATAACAGTAAGTATCCTTAATTATCTATACTTTCAAGTGTATCACCCACGATCCCGATCGTGAATTTCACACATTTTAATTATTACATAAAGATAACATATATATGTAAAAAGTATAGTTTATCAACAGAAAATTAGTAATATGCATAAAAATTATAACAAATTAAAACAAAAATTTATTGTGGTCCGAAACTAAGATATTCATGTACGAATTGATGGTATTCACATACATAAGGCTAAAAGTCCTTGAAGGAGAACGGTGGCACTAGTCTAAATCCTAAATCATCTACTTGATTTACTCAACGCAAGGTTTAGTTATATATCAGGCAATCATGAATAATATTTTTACGCGTTCTGAAGAATGTCATAGTCACTTACACTATATATGTTGTGAAAAAGTTTTTTTTTTCTAGAAAGTTAGAAAAACTTATAAAGATCGTTCTATTGAATTTTTAAATCTTAGATTTCAATAGACAATTTTTTATAAATTTACTAATCAAAAAACAACTGCAAAGTTTCTTGAGTTTTACGTATTTTGTTAAATTTTAGTCAAAATTTGAATATTTTTTTGGTGTATGAGGATTGGTAATCAGAACATTTGGTGAAATTTTGAAATGTCAACATTAGTTCTTTTTTGAATTACATCAAAATAAAGTCTTTCCTGGATAAAACGGGTGAATATCCAATTTCAAACGCTCATAAAAAATGAATATGAGTTTCCTATAAACTTTTTCTTTTTTAAAAAGGTAGAAAACTTATAAAGAATCATGTGTTGAATTTTGAAATCTTAGATTTAAATAGAAAATTTTTTATGAATTTCCTAATTAAAAAAAAAATTTTAATTTCGTGATTTTTACGAATTTTGTAGACATTTTAACTTGACTTAGCCTAACTTTAACTAAGCATATAAAAAACTATTAGAATACGATCAACATTTTTTTAATTTTCACATACAATTTATGAAGAACATCGTATTACATTTTCAAGTTTTTTGACCGACTGAAAACTTTTTTGTCGGCAATAATAAAAAGAATATTAAAAAAACCCAAAAATGTGTAATGCCTATAAATAGCTTAAAAAAAGTTAAAACATATTGAAAATTTTATTGTGTATAGAAATTGATTATATAAACATTTTGTGAAATGTTCATGTATTTACGGTTAAAATTGTTCTGTTACACCAAACATTCAAACAAATGTTGTCAAAAATTGGCTTCGCTTAATAATTCCCGTAATTTCCTAAATTGTTTTTTATTGTTTTTCCGACGTGTCTAAAAACTATTGAACAAAAATCGGAACACTATAACTGCCCTTAAATGTGGTGACAGGTACAAAAAAAAAACATTGTATCATTGTAAAATCAATACATTCCTCGCTCCGCTCAGAATCGAATACATAGACATGTAAATACACGCTAAATATTGGTATAGAAAAAATTTTTCAATTCCAAGTATTTCGCTAAGTGGGGGGGGGGGGCTGGGGACACGTACAAATTAGGAAAACGGATTTTGCGAACCAACGGATAAAGATAGGGTTATGAGACTAACCGTGCAAATACATGCTAATTACATGCTAAATATTTGCCGAAAAAAAATTTGAAAATTCCAATGTGGGGGGGCTGGGGACACGTACGTTTAGGTTAGACTAGTTATTTGGACCAGTAAAACTATAGAAATTACTATTTTGGTTGTCCATTAGTAGGTTCAGAAAAATAAAAGTCAAATCTTTTAATGTTTTTAACCTTTTATTTTCATGAAATAATTACAATTTAATCAAGAATAATTAAATTATTTTATACTATTTTTTTAAATAAATCTTTAATAATCAGAAATCAGAATTAACCGATATTTTTCAGAACAAAAAATTGTTTGCAAATGTATTTTGATAATTTTTGAAGCACTCATAGTTTAACTTATGTTAACTTATGAGCTGCCTGGTTATTGCACAAAGCCCTATATAATTTCATTCTTTATTACATCATTAAACCACCTTAACTAAAATTGGTTTTTAATCAGTATTAAAATTAAAAACCAAATACTTTATTTTATTTGTATTACCATTTCTTACGTTATTATACATTTGTTTGTATAGAAGATGACGCTAAAAAAAATGAAAGAATTTTAGAGATACGTTTTTGAGGGAAGTAAAAAAAGTAAAAAAAAGCCGATCTGGAGATGCACAAGAATCTGCTGAAATATATACAGGGAAATGGATGTATTATAAATCAATGTTGTTCTTAAAAGGTACAACCAAGCCTAGAGACACAGAAGGAAATGTTTCCGAAGAAATAAATGACAGTATTGAACATAATATCCAAAGTCCCGTAAGTCCTTTTTTTGTAGCTGAAGCCGAAACAGATTCAGATGTCAGTGTTCCAACTTCCAAGTGTTTCATCCGTATTGGCTTCTAATATTTCAAACGAATCAGATGTTTCAGCTTCAGCTACACAAGAAGTTTCACGTAGGACACAGCGTTATAATACAATTTATGCTAATTTAGCGATTTTAAGTAGTACCTATAAGCTCCAAGCAAAGTTGATGTAGTGAATATAATATAGTGATTGAAGAAAATGGACCAATATCAGGTATGTAGAATACTAATATAGTAATATACTATATTAATAATGGGGAACGGATAAAAAGTCTCGGGAAAAAAAGTCCCGGAAAAAAAGTCTCCGGAAAAAGGTCTCAAAGAAAAAAAGTCTCGTGGGAAAAAAAGTCTCTTTATTATAAACTAAAAGTTATTTTAGTTATTTTAGTTATATTTTTATTAATAATAAATTAATAATAATTTTTTAATATTTAAAAATGTTGATACAGAATAAAAACAAAAATCCTATGGGTTTATACATTATTAGCGCTGTAACTTAATGTTTTGAGCTATAGCTTTTAAAAAGTCCTCAAGTTCAATTTTATTTTCCGCAAAACGAGTGCATAATGCATTTAATCTTATTTCCATTTTCTTTATTTTTCTTTTTATTGATTGCTCACCCAGTTCATTTAAAGCTAATTTTGCGCGGTCTGCAGCTATTTCATATCTTATTTTAGTAATAAGTTTCCAAATTGTTGGATGATTTTGTCCAACCATAAGTGAAAATCGAGAGTTCCAACTTTCACATACATTATTAGTTTTGTGCCCATCAGAAAATGTCGTCAAATTAACATTCCAAGTTGTAGGATAAAATAGTGGAGGGGTGCGACGATATTGTACTATTATATTATTTTTACTTGGTTTACCTGGGCGAAATTTGCCATTTACATATGTATGGTCAAAATATAAAAGTAAATCTTCAGCTCCAAACGGGACAATATTTTTTAAGTGTGACATACCGTCTTCAACAAACTATCGGGAGAAATGCTAACCCGTCTATCATACAACAGAACAGATTGAACTCGTCGTCATTGCGATACCGATTTTCAAGACCTAGCTCTTGTATTTTTCGGTGGGTGCTTTGTGTGAGGTGATAAAAACAACCACGGATATTTATATGTTCACCTAAAATATTTTTTGCAGCTTTAATCATAGCCATTTCAAAATCCATATTTAAAAACGTTGGGTCTGGGTATAAATCTCGATCTTTACAAATTATCAGAATTATAGAAAACATACTTTCGTAAGACGATCTTGTTTTATTCTGCATTTAAATGAATAAAGTAGAAACATACACAGTATTCTTTTCTATTCGTATGACGTACAGTTGTAGAAATGGTTTTGGAGCTAATTTAAAATTGCCATCTAAGAACCAAGTATCGGCGTCAACTAGTAATTGTAATTCGTTATCTGTACCGAAAACTAAAATTCTTTCTTCAGCGTCGGTACCATTATCGTGCAATAACAAATTTTCATTGTGATACAAAGCCCATTCACCTTAACTAATAAAAAAAAATATTTAATTTATTAAAAAATGTAAAAAAAATATATACCCTATACCTAATGTCCTAATGTATATTTATTTAAATCTTGAAACCTTTTATTGATTTATAAATTGTATAACTCACCTTCAACTTTAAGGGTTTTCAAATCATCACAGTTGCCGTCATTTGGATGATTTCCAGTCCTTTGGTTTCTTAAAGTTCGTTTTATTGAATTTTCACACGGTAATTGATATAGTACCTCTTTCGGCTGATTTATGACTGTTTCAGAAAAAATTTGCCCTGGTAATTTTGAAGTAATTTTCGCTTGTTGCTTCATGTTGCATTTAATTTTTTCAGCAATCACCAAACTTTCATTGGGTAAATGACTATGGTCGCGGTTTAATTTTGACCATACATTGGGCCCAACTAATTCCAAACTGGTAGTGAAATTCGCAAAACATTTCAACGACGATGTTTTTGAACACTTCCACAGTATATGGTTCTCGCAGGTTTTTTTTTTGTGTATAAAAAACCTTTAAATGCAATTTTAATGTTGCCTTTATTGGACTTTAAAATTTCTATTTCAATATTATGAATAGTTAAAATTGCATAAGCTATTTAAAATAACTGTCTTGACTAGCTACGACTGTACTACTGCACTATATTATATAGGTACTATATCAGTCACCAGATGTCACCGAATGGCGTTATACACAATGTCACTATGTAATACAATTAATAGTAATAAGATAATATTTTATTACCTGCCGATGCTACAGGTAAAAACCAAAAATTAATGGGTTTAATATATATATAAATATATAATACCTACTGAACTTTATCATTTTATTTACGGTTTTCCACACCAAACCTAACGTACCTATATAAGATATAATATGTGAATAGTAGATTTTATCATTTTATAAACGTATTTTTCAAACAAAACTAACATTTTATACAGAGTGATTATATAAGTTTAATAAGTATTAGACTTTTTACTAAGACTTTTTTTCCCTCTATATATCTAGCTAAAAATATTAATTTACAGCTATAATAATTCATATACCTATAGGTTTTTTCATAATTTATATGTTATGTTTTAACTTTTAATAATATTATTGATAATAATATGTTTTTTTTTTTATAAAAATATAACTTTTTTCCCACGAGACTTTTTTTCTTTGAGACTTTTTTTCCGGCTTTTTTTCCGGGACTTTTTTTCCCCGAGACTTTTTTCCCTACCATCATTAATAATATTATGAGTATCTATCAGTATTACATTATTTTTTAATACTACATCATTTAAAATTGAAATACTTAACAAGTATGTTAACCAATATTTACCAATAATTACTTTAAAACTACTAAATATATTTTGTTTTATAAAATTAATTTTTACCACTTTTCCTTTTTGGAAATTCTTATCTTAAAATGTATAATTAAATAGTTTGTGAATCTCATAGGTATTTTTATTCTAACCACAAGAATATTTCAAGTTTTAAAATAAACAATGAATACATTATTTGGCATAAATATTCCTTTTATTCAAAATGAGTTATAGCTTAGAATTATAGGTAATTAACACTATTATAGTTAGGTACCTATACCTATATCAAAAATATCTATAACAATAGGTAGGTAATTATTATAGTTAAACTACTAAAAAATGTCTTAAAAGATTATTGTAAGTATATGTATCTACATAGTTCAGCAGTTTGTAATTAAATAGTTTACATTTTAGACATCATATGACTAAAAAATTGGTAGGTGAAAGAAATGTTTTTAAAGCTACAAAATGAATGATCGTATATGCTTAAAAAATAATTAGGAATGTATTTTATATTTTTACCAGTTTCCTTTTGAGTCTTTAATTATGGATAACGCGAATTCAACACAACTCATAGTTAACGAATTTTATGATTCTGTTTCAAATAACCAGCCAACAACTTTGGCACAACAGCCACAACAGGCAAAAGCTACTTTTTCACCATATGTGAATCCAAAAAGCATACATCCTAAGTTTGGGTCTTATAGTCCAATGGATTGGACAACAGAAGTAAAATTATAAATTTAAATTGTTGTTTTTTGATGATCACTTTAGTTCATACAATAATAGTACCTAATGTTCTTTAGACTATGTTACATCTTTTGCATACTACAAATGATGGAAGATACATCTTAGCTGACTATAAAAATAATGACGGGTTTCTTTCTGATGATTCACAAAATTTACTTACACAACTACTAATCAATCATCTTTTTCAGGATAATAGCAAGTGCAGTCATAATTTTAGTTTAAAATGTATTTTATATTATAACATTTTTTTTTTGTTTAATTAATGCATATATTTTTATACCTATACTTGATTGTTAACTATTTCAGAGGAACAGATTTTTTCTTTAGAAAAATTGCAGATTTAATTGTTGAAGTTTTTCCTAAAGAACAAAAGGTAGGTATAATTAAGTTTTAAATGCATTATAATTTAAATCAGTAGTATGGTAAATTACTCGTTTTTTTAGAGCATTTATTTCTTACCAGCAAAATCAGAAGGGCATCAACAAACACATGCTAAAGGAAAGCTTATTGAGCGCTGGAAGCATGTTGCCCGGCGATTAAGAACCGTTGGAGCTATTAAGTTGGAAAGATTTAATAAAAATCAAGCAGAAATATTGACAAGCAGCTCTCCCATTATTATATCTGGTAAGTTAATTAAATTTAAAGATTTATTTACAATTAATGGACATTGCCCTTTGAATACAAGGCGTGCGTGCAGGCCGCAGGGCATTGGTGATTTTTGTCATGAAGATATGTAATGTTGTATAATATATCAATATGAATGTTTACAGATGAAGTTCGTACTGCAAAGAAATGGCCAGAGACTGATGGCCTCAATGCTGATTTTCAATTAGTTAAACATAAATGGCCATTAACTTATGAAATAAGAAGAAAAGAAAATTTAGACTCACAAGACCGTATTTTATCAAACATTTTTTTGACTTGGCCAATTTTGCAAGGCCCAAAAGGATATGATCTAGTAAGATTGTGTTTTAATTTTATATGTTTTGAATTAATTTTTAAATGATAAATAATAACCAATTTAATAGATTGTTGAAGATTTCAAAATCGCTTTTCCTGAAACTCATTCCTTGTATTCAGAATGAAATGACTTTTTAAATGCATGGGAAACATTTTCAAAACGCTTAATTGAAATTCGAAGAAGCTCAATTAAAGATAAACATGCTCAGGCTCTACTCAGTAAATTAGATACTGCTTGCCTAGATGGAGGTGAGTTTTTTAAGTTAATTTATTTTTCCACTTAGATATTTTAACCCTACAATGAACATTACATTATTATTAATATTATATTAGCCCTAGGTACCTAATTAAAGGAACAATATTTAGAAAAACTGTTGTTGTCTAGTTTTTAAAAGAATAGCATCTTATTAGTTTATTTTAGACAAATCACACTATGAATTTGATTTTCTTGAAAAATAATAAATTATAATAATGTAACATAAGGGAATAAAATTTAAATAAATGGTAGGCATAGGTATAAAAATAATAAATTATGACCTTATGCACTTTTGAGAAAAAATCCTTGGCATATGCCTTTAAGACTTTGTGTTTGGCTTCATATCTTAATGAGGAAGTAAGTGAAATAGGGTCATTTTTAAGAAGTAAGCGACCATAATGTGTTAAAAAATAAAATTTAGGTTTAAGGGAGCTATTAGAAAAAAATAAATACAATTTATTATGTTCAGAAACTAATGAGTCTAATTGAAGTGCACATTCACGTTGTAAAACCCGAGCACAGCAAATATCAACAATCTTTCTGAGGCTAATATATAACTCCCAGATTTTAGTACCTAATGGGACCAGTTCACCAACAATTAGCCCAAAATAACGTACTAAACATAACATTTCAGAGGCAGACATGACTATACAATTATTATTCAGATCGGTTTTACGAATTGTTGGTGGTTTATTTTTGCACTCAGTAACTCCATACTCAAATAATATTAATCGAATATTTAAATTTTCAAGTGAAAAATATTTATGATTTATCAGGTAATTAATTATAAGAGCCATATCATATCGTGCGACTCCTTCAGATACATCATGCATAAAATCACATACCATGTTGACTGTAACATGATAGTTGGGAATTTCATTGAAAACACAATTTGAAATGATACCAGTCTCTGAAATATTTTTTTTTTGCACATCTCATTCATAATTTTCTTTATTTCTAATTGATTCAACGGATTCTATAAGCATGTTTTGCATTTCACTTTTAGGGGAACAACATGTACGACAATAGTAGTTTGCAGAGAAAATTTCAACAAATCCTAGTAAAGAATTGAGGCCTAAATTGTCTCCTAAAATTAATACAAGAGCGAAATGTATAGTTATATTAGTTGAATTTATACAAATAGAAATTCCATTTTCTTGCAAGTCTTTAAGTTCTGTTATAAGAGAAGAAAATAAGGTTTTATTGTTAAATTTTTGTTCTCCTCGATCTGATGAATGAAATAGAAATGCTGGAAAAATATTTTCTAAGGCTGACAAATATTCGGGAGGTATGGCCGGAATAGTATAGTACACACATCCCATTTTGTGTACACCTGAATGTGAACCAAGTGGATTCCCCATCTCAGCATCATCAAAATATAAAACAATTGGGTAAATTATTTTATTTAGAAAGTTTTTTTTAATATTTTTCCATGTGGTTCCATCTATAAATGATGATAATAAATCAGAATTGTCTGAATATGAAATAAACTCATTAGCTGTATCATATACACCGGGTAACTCAAAGAATCTTTTTAGATTTTCTTTAATAGGGAATAAATGACCTTTAATTGTCTCATCTGATGGATTGATTGTTTTTTCTAAAATGTCCCAATTGTTTAATTTTAAATTGTAATTCGGGTACTTATGTCTTTCAAATTGACGGTCCCTTATCTTATAATTTTGTGGATAAAGTGTCTGAAAATTAATTAAATAATATTTATAATAGATCACTTTTAAGTAATTATATTATGTATACAGTGTCGGCCTGGCCATGGTCGCTAGGCCGCGAACGCGGCCGGGGCCCTTCCGTCTTTTATTTTATTTTTTAAAGAAAAATTGTGCAAGGTCTTAAAAATTAATCAATAATCAGATGCTAACCTATTATCTATAGTGGGTGGTGGGTCCCTGTTTATGTTTATGTCGGGGGCCTCCCCAACATTTTGTTCGTATAATATTCACCAAATAAGAATAATTAGAACTATAAATACATATATATATAGATTTTTTTATTTTTTTTATTTTTAAAAGTAATTAACAATCTGTATCAATATAAGACACAATAAGAAAATGTGGTAAAAGTAAAAGAGACATGAGGTTTTTGTTGTAAGAAGCCACCCATTAATGACACTTACTACTGGCTTGATAATTATTTATTAATTTTTTTTTTATTTTTTATTTTTTTTTATTTATATATATAGATATAATTATTTAATTTGAAATTGTTATTGTCAATTGAGACCGAAATCGCGAACACCGCACGTTAGCTAAATCAACGCATTAACCTAACCTAACCGAGCTTGACACGGCTCTATTATTATACTAAACTACTTACAGAAATTAGCGGTTCCACCCTTCGTATCCACATTGCTAATACGTTTGTGGCTCCGTCGTCAACGCCTTTAACTGATTGGCAGACTAAAAATCAGTTCCCTAACGAACTGTGATATTTTACCACGTGGTTTGTTAAGGGTTTTTAAAAAGTTTTTCATTTCTTCGGCAGTAACATCTTGCGGTTTTTTTTTTTGAGTTGAAAAGATAGATATTCGGTAATTATTAGAGATACGATTCGTCGGAAGTGGAGCGACATTATGACATCTAACAAATTGTGATAAATCATTTTAAAAAAAAAACATAACGCGTTACTAACCTAAGACTGTCCACCGCTAGTGTCGAAATTGAAATGATGGTGAGCCGTTTGGTAACATAATAATTTAACATAAGGTTTTAACATAATAACGATCTAGTGCCGAGTGGTGTTGCCAACTTATGTATATAAACCTATTTTCTTAAATATTTCACATACCATGGTTATGTTAGTGATAACAATTTTATTATATTTTCTTTGAAGATATGATTATCAATATCGATATTTTTCTAAAAAAAGAATTGTTGTTGGGATTTCCTATTTACGGTGAAATTGTAATATTATGCTATTCCTATTATTATTTATTGCCATAAGAGATAGCTTGCTGTAACGCTGCGCCTAGTCAGTAGTCACAATGGGAAGCTTTATAAGTTGCTTAAAATCAAACTCGCGTTTAAATGTTAGCAAAAAGCACCGGCCATTACCGACAGTACCTGACCTGGTGCCATTACCCAAGTTAATAAGTAATGCTGATTATAATAATGACATCAAATTCGAGCCTTATTATTTTGGCAACATATCTCGATATGAAGCCGAGGAACTGTTGTTTCTACCAGAAACATTGAACGGAGCATTTATAATCAGAGATAATTTCAATAAAATTCATAAATACTCTCTTTCCGGTTAGTATTATATAGTTATCATTATTATTATTCATTATATAAGATACAATTTGATAACCTTAATTTGTGTTTTTAATTCATATATATTTTATAGTTCGCTATGGTGATGGTGTTAGACATTTCAGAATCCAACAGTTAATTGACAATAGATATTTCGTTGTTCGGCATAAAACCTTTAGTACTCTTAATGAATTAATACAGTACTATGTTAAAACTGCTTTCTTGAAGCCTTATGTACAGGTATTTATTTTAAATATATCTACAATAGGTAGGTACATGGATTTTTATGTATAAAAATATAAAATACTTAATCTGTCATGAAGCTCTATATATCGCTATGGGATAGCTTTTAATTTAGGCTTACATACTTTAAAATCTTTAATATTATTACGCGTGTATCGGCACTCGTCGCTACGCTCCTCGGCGCTATCGCTCCGCTCCGCAAATCGAAAATATCCCTTGACTTGTGTAAAACCACCTGAGGTGAAATTCGGTTTTCCTTAATATTGTTTCGCCGATTCGCCGGCGAAAGGGTCTGCGGTGAATAGTCCCGCGGCGAAATGTCCGGGTCCGCTATTTATTATATGATTGAAAGATTTATCTTGTGTTCTAACCATATAGCTTCGGTATTGATTAATATGCGTGGGGGCCCTACAATGCTAACAGCTGACAAAATTGGTTTGGCAAAAGAAATGTTGTCAGTGTCGAGGCCGATGGAAGTGGCAACAAAAGAGTTGTGTGACCAGAAATATGTTACTGGCAGCAAGGTAATACCTTTAATTAATTGCCTTATAAAAAAAACTGAGAACATAAATATATCAAATCCAATCGCTTTAACATTAAAGAAGGCCATGTTAGAAAATCTATACGAACGATTTGGTAGGATGGAGGAAATTAGTTTGCTAAGTGTTGCCACTATCCTTGATCCTAGATTTAAAACAATTCATTTAAATAATCCTAACTGTAGTGCAAGGGCTATTAGGTTAATTAAAAATAAAATCACTGAAATCAGAAATAGTTGTGATGATCCTAACTTCTCCTCATGTCATGGCTCTAGTGATGATGATGGTGATCGGCATGATAATTTGTGGTCAGTTCACACTGAGCTGGTTTCAAAAAAAGTTGCATCACAAACTTCTGAACAGTCCGAAGAGCGAATTACCACAGACCTTAAACATTATTTACCCACGATACAGTTAGGTGAAGATATCCTTAAATATATTATAATATTGGGACCAAAATGGTAATATGTACCCTCACCTAAAAAAAATTGTACACCCCTATTTATCTGTTATTGCAACTTCCGTCCCTTCAGAACGTTTGTTTTCAAAGGCTGGAAACATAATGACAGAAAAAAGAAACAGATTGATGGGAGATAAATTACAACAACTTTTATTTTTGAGCTCCCTTGATTTTAATGACTGGCACTTAGAATAATTAAAAACTTATTTTTACTGTATAATATATTGTATATTCAATGTAGTCTGTACGGTTTTGTATATTTGTAAATATGTGTATAGTTATTGTATATTGTTATTATCTGTATCACCTACAGTTTGCAATTTGCATATTATTTGTAAATATGTATATAAGTATATTGTTATTATTTGTAAATATGTAATTATCTGTATATTTATCTTGTATATTATTTGTAAAAATGTACAAAACATTTAATGAATCAATAGTGAGCCAATGGTCCTTTAAACAAGATTGAGTGAACCATTACATTTTATAAATTGTTTATGCAACCCAGAATTAATCTTGTAAAAAGTTTATGTGAAAGTAACAATGATATAATTAATAAAAACGTTTATGTTACAGTATTTAACAATCATTGTTGTGTTATTTTATTTTATTAAATACATATATTTGTGTTGTATTAGATTCTTACTTAATTTTTTTTTATTTATATTAACAAAAAAATTTAATAGTATACAATATGTGGGAAATATTACTAGAAGTTACTCTACACTGCGGAAAAACCTTGTGTCGTAGAGTAAGAGTAGGTACTTATTATTCAATGCCAAACACAGTGGATGAATAATAAGAATAATAAAAAGTAATGACAGTAAGAAAAAAACAACCTGAGTTCAGTTTAAAATAGTTGAATATAATAAGAAATTTGTTAATGGTAAAGTTTATAGTAAAAAAAAACACATTTAAGTACATTATAGTTTATATAATTAAAGATTATTGTAGAACCAATTTTTTTATTTTAATTTAAAACTTATAATTATAACCAACTATACTCTGTTCAGGTTAAGAGTGCCCAAACTCGCGCATGCACACTGAGCCACCGACAACTGTTAGACCCCCCAGGCGAGTTCAGACAGCCTGTGATTGGTCGGCATTGTACACCACAGCGCTCCCCGTGGCCCGTAGCAAGATCCATGCGCGAAAAGTACTAGTTTTCGTCCAAGCGACTGGGCACTCTTAACCTGAACAGAGTATAGTAATTCCTCTGGAATTGTATTTAGGGACCTTAATCCAATCTGTTATTAATGTAATATTTTATTTATTTAAAAAAAATGTATATCTATTTATAAAAAATTAAGGCGTATCATCCTCCCCCCTTTGACCAGCTATTACCAATTGAACACTGTCACTGTCCATTGAAGTGGTCAGTTCCGTTGGTTGTAACAGCAACACTTGTAGCTCAGAATTCAAGAGCGACTAAGGTAGAGAGTACTCGCATTGACATTAATGAGTACGGAAAACCTTTATATATGAATCAATATGAACCTGGGTCTCAGAAGGGAGAGACAGAACATGTCAAAAAGCACTATCTAGTTGTTTAAAAATCGTAATTTTAAGAATCGATTTTTTGAGCAACGATTTATTTAGAATCGATTTTTTCATTCCGATTTAAATCGATTCACCGACATGAATCGCACATCACTACCCGACGCCACAGCCCGACTGCCCGAGACCTGCGCGCCGCACCCGGGTATTTCTATTTATACAAAAAATAAAAATCCCTGGTCTCTTACCGGAAATATAAATGCCTTACATACCAAAACAAAATTCTCGATAATATCACGTACCCCAGCCCCCCCACATTGAGTTTTTGCAATTTTTTTTTTGACCAATATTTTGTACGGAAATTGTAATAATTTGTACGATAAGAACCAAAATTTGTACGAATTTATTTTTGAAAGTACAGAAGAATTCGAGTGGGGGGCTGTAGAAACGTTTCTCCAGCCCCCCCCCCATTTCTAAAACTACATTTTTCTATGAAATTTCTTTCCAGTCATTTAGTACGGAATTTATACGACCATTCGCGACATTTTTCGGTAAACCCTTATTGCCGAAAAACGCATTTTTCTAAAATGTTGTTTCCTCAGCCCCACCACCAGACTAAAAATACGTTTTCGCACAAAATTTCTTTACAGCCATTTAGCACATAGATATTCCATACATCAGATTTTTAAAGCTTTAGATAAGTATGTGTATTTTTATAAGAAAATATAAAATAGTTTTCACTTGTCTACTTTCACTCGACATCTACTATATGTTGACAGTTTAATATATCTGAATGCAGTTCATGAAGAAAGTGAAATATTTCACAATGTATATAATATCGGTTTTAATAACCAAAATAAAAGTCTTAGGTTTTGGTTTTGGTTATGAACTACTAAGATTTTGTTTAACCAATCATACATATGTTTTTTTTAGAATACTTTTTGAGTTTGGTTCATAATATGTACTTAACAGTTAACTATGCATACACATTGTTATGATTCACATTAATTGTATTAATAAAAGATATGAAACTGTAGCGGCTCACAGACGTACAACGACCTTTGGATGTTGATGGTAGGATTTGTTGAAATAATTTATACGACTTGTGAGAATATACTAAGTGTTTTTATTTGAATATGCAAAATGATTTAATTTAATACTGTAAAATTATTTAGAGTTAGATACTCAAACGAATTTAATTCCCAAGTCCTTAGAATATTATGCCTTGACTCTTGAGTCAAAAATATTCTAAGTCCAATCTAATTAATTCGTTGAAAATATTCTAAGTCCAAATAATTGATTCAATTAAAAAATGGACGTGAAGGTGCTCGCGCTTGCTCTGGTAGATCACGTCTGAATATGAGCCGTTTCGGGCTTCCTTATATATGGCATCCCCGTACTCCTCCAGTGTTGATACAAGAGTCCTTCGAAGGCTCCCACGCTTTGTCGGTCCGATGCATCGATTGACGTCAATGTGTGCACGTGCCGGATGTTGTTGCGGTCGCGTTACTGTGCCTTTATATTTTATATTATTTTAATATAAAATATTTCTCTCTATGGTCACGATTTTTATAGATCGTTGCAATAATGATAAAACCATATATTTACAATTCTTAGTATTTCACTCATTATTATTATATTTTTTGGTGGTTCAATTTCTATACAGGTTCTTAAGGATTTTGGTGATTTAGTGTGATTAGTTTCTTTGTTTCTTACAATATTAATTATGTAGATTGTAGATAGTCTATTAGTTTATTTTAATAGTTCCAAGAATTGTGTAGGCCTATTCCCACGATTAGTTTTACTATTCCTTTCGAGGTCATTGTACTTTATCAATATTAGTTACATTTATTTATTATAATTGCTTTTTAGGCTTTACTATATATATGCCTTGACGTTTACATAGTAGTAATATACGTTATGTACTACGGGTACATACCAAAACACATAATTAACATTGTAGTTAAACAATAATTATATTACAAAGTTGTATAATTACATTACATAAGAAAAAAGAATGAACATGTTTCTATCACACAGACAAGAAGACAAAAAATAAAAATGTAACATCAAATATGTTTTTGGTTACCTACTGGAATAGCAGTGTGACCATACATAACACACATACATTTTTCCTGCACACAAATAATTTAAAACATCAAGAAAAATCTTAAATGTACTATTTACTAATCAATAAATTCAACACCGGCATTCCATAACTTGGTCGAACCCATCTCTTAGAAATTTAATGAATTTAAAGAAGCAGGCTCATAAAAAATTTCCAATTTCTAATTTGCAGTCTGATTATATAGCTTTTTCAGATTTACGTAAAAAATGCAAAATTTTATCTACAAATGTTCATTATAACTATATTTTTAAAATTGAAAATAACATTAATATTAATTTGAAATCGTTTTGGAAGTATATAAATACTTTAAAGTCAAATCGTAATAATATCCCACTCTCGGTCTTTTATGATACTATTACTGCGGATCACATGAACGATATTACTAATATATTTGCCAGTTATTTCTCTTCAGTATATGATACTAATAACTTTATCGATACCGATTTAATTGATATGCCCGATACTCACTCTCAACATTTTTTCTTGAACAATTGTATTATATCAGAAAATGAAATTATAGATTTTCTTGGTTCACTAAGTGACAATACTAGTGCAGGGCCTGACGGTATTCCACCGTTATTTTTAAAAATGTGTCGTTATAAAATTGCTAAGCCTTTATGTTATCTATTTAATTTATCCCTCTCGAATGGGATTTTTTCCGAATACTGGAAAAAATCATTTATATCTCCTATTCTCAAATCAGGTAACAAAAATAATGTCAGAAATTATAGACCAATTTCGAAATTATCAATTATACTAAAAGTTTTCGAAGCTAACTTATTATCTTATAGTGTTAGCTTATCCCAGCATGGTTTTTTACCCGAGCACTCTATAAATACTAATTTATTAGTTTATCAAAATTTTCTTATAAAAAGTCTTGATTAAGGTTATCAGGTTGATTCAGTATATACTGATTTTGAAAAGGCGTTTGATAAAGTAAACCACTCTCTATTGTTTTCAGTGGCGCCGAACACGTATAGCAAGTAGGGTAAATACCCCAGAACTTTTTTAGGTGGTGGGTGGGTGGGTGGGTGGGTGAGTCATGGGTGATTGCTTGACATACACATATTATACACAATTACACAAAATTAATCATAAAAAAATCATTAAAAATGCGTATAAAATGTTGGGTTTTATTAATAGAAACACAAAGGACTTTAAAAATCCTATGTATTTAAAAAAATTGGAACTTCTTTAGTTAGAACAAATCTAGAATTTGGCTCTTTAATTTGGTCTAATAATAATTATTCTACTTACTCAAACGAGTTTAATAATATTCAGTATAAATTTCTGAAAAGAGTCACCTTTATTACTCATTGTACTATATCCAGGGACTCTCTCTTTCCTTTTGGTTCAAAACTCTATAGGTATTGACTCTCTTAACATCAGGCGTGATTTAATTGATATAATGTTTGTCTCTGATATTTTAACTAATAATATAAACTGCCCAGCTATTTTAAATTTAATTGGATTTAGAATCCCTAGTAGGTTTACACGTAATTCTGATTTGTTCCATACACCTAATTTTAATACTAATAGTGGAAAAAATTCATTTTTTTCAAGAGCCATTATTAACGCCAATAGAATCTCCACAGTCTTGGATTTTTTCGTTTTGACTCGTCAAGTATTTTAATCCAAAATTCTGTTAATCTTAAATCATGGTACCTAAATATTTATTTTATAGTTATGTTTTATATACTAAAATTTTGTCTTTGTATTTCTTACTATTTTTACTTTTATTATTAATACTTTTCTATTGTTTTCATATTGTGCCAATTCATATATTTTAATGTTTTTCTTTCTTAGTTAAAAGGCTTTGGCCCGTTGATTTTATATAAATAAATAAATAAATAAATAGCGACCATATAAGGCTTGCAATAACATCAGGACAATTATTGTTAACATTTGTAACTTTGAACTTTACAGTTATATGCACATTTTTTTGTGCTTATATTGCAATTCCCTTTCGCAAATTTATGTTATATCCATCACAATGTTCTTAAATATGATTTATTGTAAGACATTAAATAATTATAAAAAATTATTATTTTATTTTAATACATTCTTTGACAATATACCTCTTATGTATTTTACCTTTAACAATTTAAATACTATATATTAGGTACTCGCAAATTACTTTTGTGCTCTCCTTCGATGGCACAGCTTTCGTTTTTAGGTCATCTATTAATTCCCAATATTTCCCATCTCGTTTGCAGTAAGCATTTATAATGGCCTATTAATGTCCTGAGTTTACTATTTCCACGACGAAAGTGTACCACTCCTCTTAACTCGTATGTCAATGCTTTATGTGTTAAAACTTGGGGAATATCACCTAACGGTATCTCAATTAAGCGACCTACTTCTGAACTACATGTTGATTCATCATCTGAAACGTACAAAACAACTAATTAATTTTTGTTTAAAAATAAAAATTGAATTTTTTACTTACTATTCCAATATAGGATTTCTATAATAATATGTGCAGTTGAAATAGTTGGAGTTAAACTTTTAATTCCAGTGCAATCTTTATAACAACATAACATACTCTCTGTTTTCAGGCGTTCATCTAAAAACTATTGCAAACCGTGTATGCTATCATTTGAGGTTTGATATGTTATGTAGGTTACTGGTTTTCTTGTTGGCCTTCAGAGTTTGAACATGAACTGAGTTCAAATACTGTTGGGGTTTCCTGTAAGTCCAGTGGCGCAACTAGCACAAAAGCTTAGGGGCTATAGCCCCACCTCAATAGTATACCAAAAGTAACCCGTGGGGGCTATGCCCCCCACACCCCCCCAACACCATCTTAAAATTTAAACACCATTAATACCAACATTTACTTTTAATTATATATTTTATATGCATCGTGAAATAATTATTGACATTTGACATATTATATAAGATTCATTTTTCTTTTGTTGATTGCTGTGAATTGTTCCAAAATGACCTCGGGATCAATTTCTATATCTTTCTCAATATTTAATATCGATAAATTACAAAATCTATCTTGCTCCATTGTAGATCTTAAGGACGTATTTATTCGCCTCATAGCAGAAAATGAACGTTCTGATGTTAGAGAAGAAATTGGTAATATATTAGCAACTTGAACCATCCTATAAAAATTTGGGAATACTTTTTTAGATAAATTTTCCTGAATGACACTAAAATTATCTGTTTTTTCATTATTGCAGTATGAATTTTTAAAGACAGCCATTTCATTTTTGAGATCACATTTATTAATTTCAAATAAATCCTGAAAAAGACATTAAAATTTAAAATATTATTTTAATTTGTCTAATTGTATCAGTTACTAAAAAATATATATATAAAGAAATTAATTTAACTATTGTAATTATTTCATCAATTAGTTAGGACTACACAATACTTAATTAAGCTTAAATAATACTTAATTAATTTCCAAAGCCTAGAAGTATTTTTATTTAAAAAGTCATATATTTAATTACTTTATAATGATCAATCAGATGCAAACTACCATTAAAATCAAATTGCATCAAAAAATCAGCTGATGTAGCAATTTGTAGACTTTCTGTAGAAAATCTACGTTTCATGTTTGAAATTATTGTGTCCATAATAACAAAAAATGCGTTTAATTTCCAATAATTCTCAGCATCAGAATCATTTTTATTGGAACAATCCTCAGAGTCTGCTGCAGTCGTTACTGTAACAGCATACTCTTTTAAACGACTCGGTTCTTTTTTACGCCTCTTTGGACCTATGATCATAATTTAAATATATTAAGTATATATTTAATATATAAGAAGTATCAATGGCAAGATTAGTATAACCTTGATGTGAGTTATCAATTGAAATATCATTTTCTAAACAGAATATTTCCATTTCAGCCCACAGTTAGGGTGGCCAGATGTCTCTTATAAAAAAGAGGACATTTTTATTTTTTACTAATATTATGGATAGGTACTTTAAAATTATTCATAATATACAAAACATACTTGTGTTATTTATTTAACATAATTTTATTATACTCAGTTGGCTGATTGAAGCACAATATAAACAGCATATTAAAAATCTAACATATCTATTAGAAACAATAAAATAAAAATAATCGACCAAAACTAAACGAAAATTCAAAACATTTATTTTTAACCTTTTCAAACAACCTTAGAAACTTTTAAACATTATTTAGAATTGACTTGACCATACTTGTCAGAACTAGATATTTCTTTTAAAATATAATTGTTTTTTTGATCTTTCAAGTATTTAAAAAAATCAGCACATTTAAAATGTTTAAAATTAAATTGAACCATCATAACACCCTTAATGTTTTCCAATAAGAAACGGTTGCGTTCTTTAGTCCATTAACTAGTTATAAGTGAGAATACTCTCTCAGTACTAGCGTTATGTCCTGGAATAGCAAAAAAAAACTGTGCAATTTTCAAAATTTCAGAAAATGTTATTGTTTTGATTTGAAGAAAAAAACAATAAAAACTTATTTGGAGATTTTCAAAGAAATATGTATCATCTTGGATGCTAATAAATGTTTTTAAATTTTGAATCTGGTCAAATAATTGTACATCATCAATAAAAACATTTAGGGACTTCAAGAAAGTTGCCTTTATTAGCAACTGAAACATAGCAATCACAGACGATACATTTGGCTTCACTAACGTCACGGCCATCAACAAAACTTTTAAATGATTCCTTCAGTCGATCATTGAAGACACATTTTCTCTTAGGCATTTTTAAAAACACTAATGACTATATAGGTATTATTGTATTAACTATTAGCTATTTTTTTTTTTTAAGTCTTGATTAATAAATATTTATTAATTATCTTGTTTTGGTCTTATCATTGTCTACAAAAGTCAATTGGTTTAAATGTTTTTATAGCATAATATTATATTCTTATTCCATTGTTAGTTCTAAAAATAACTATACTGTGATAGTAATATTAATAATAATAATAATAATAATAGAAAAGTTCTTCTAAATCTTATCACAATATCTTAACATCCATCACCACAATATATTACTATCTACAGGACTACAGCCATAACAAGCCATAATCAGAATTGTATCTATAATCGTGTGCATTACTCATGTTATCACCAATTCTGTAAATTATTTTTTGGAAATATAATATCGTTTAAAATACATTTTACCACTGAATACAGATTACGTGTAAAAAAGAGGACATTTTGACTTTTTATTTAAAAGAGCCCGGACAAACGAGGACACTCATAAAAAGAGGACAAATCCTCGTAAAAGAGGACGTCTGGTCATCCTAGCCCATGCCTATAAAAAATAAGGCACAGTTTTATAGTAAGTATACATTCTTTTACATTGTAAGCTATGACTTACTCTTTTCCATTCTTGAGCATTTTTTGCTACCTCCTGGAATAGCATTTAATTTTTTTGCAATTTCATTCCACTTTGCGTCAGCAATTGTTTGGTAAAGTTTGGGGAAAATTTACCAGATCTTAAGGCATGTTCTTCAGACATTAAATCAATTAAACGCTGCTTTTGTGGAATCGTCATATATCCTTTTCTTTTGGTTTTTGATTGATTTTCCATTATAAATACGTGATATATTTGTAGAATAAAACTTTAAAAATGTACGTTGCACAAAACAAAATAATATGTACACGCGAAAATATTAAATAGTAACTAAGTTTTTAATATCAACTGTCTATTGATAACGTGATAACGGCATACGCTATTTATTCAAGGAAATTAAAGTAAATTATCACTTATAATTTTACTTATCGTTTCTCGTTCGAGAATTGATACAGTTGATAAAATATTATCGGGGGCCCTATTCTTGAATCGAAGTGATAATTTATCAAATACGATAATTATCAATTCATATATCACACCCGATAATATTAAACTGTGGTGATACCGGCTTATCACCACTTACGCTAGCGCGTTTCGTATGCGATCGTAACTTTCGTTCGTTCCTATTTTCGTATAATATTGTAAACGATTTATACTTATATTATTGCTATGTTCTTTGTATTATTCACTTTGTGAATTATTGTAAACTTTTTATTTATATTATCTTTGTCACGACGACCCGCGTCAACTTTTGTATACCGTACCCCCGCTTCGCGCGATAACTCTCAAACCGCGAGGGTTACGAGCTCGCCTCGACGCCGAACGACTCCTCTCTCCACTTTTTGCTCTCGACGACTACGGTCTCGCAGCAACGTCGTTTTCGAACCGATCATTTCGAACGACCCCAGAAACCCGCCACGCGTATAGTCCGCTCTCGCGAACCTCTCGATCGCGAATTGCATTTTATTATAATTGTTGTTGTTTTAAACTTCTTTCGCTGTTGTAAAATAAAACCCTTTCTGGCTATTACGCCTAGCGTCGCTTGTTTGTTCTCGGTTCCTCACCCTCAAAAAGTATATGTCATGCGTAGTCTCACTGTGGACATCACCCCCCGTGAAAGTCACGTGACAACTACCACAAAACCATGACAAGATAGTTATGTCAGCAATCGTCGTGATACGCATATTTTAATCAAAATGGCGTCCGGCTTTCGCCTAATATCAACATCAAGTTTGAAGATATCACTTTATCAGTAATCATTATTCAGTGGATATCACTGTAATAACAAATGCAAAATTTTTCCAAAAATTGTGGTTTTGGCGTTTTTGCTTTTTGAGTTTAAAATAGGTATCAAATATTTAAATTTTTGGAATTTTAAAACATTTTTTTTTAACCATTCATAGATAAATAAGTAATTAAATAACTAAAACTATTGAGCATAATAAATTATAATGTTAATCAGTTTTTATTTATTTCGTAAATTTTTGTTTTGTTTTATTTTTATTTGTATGCTTGCTGTTTAAAACATCTTTATTCAAATTATTTATTCTAATATATGTTCTAGTACGTATAATACACCTAATAACTTCCTCAGGTATATTATTGATTTTTTTCATAATATTATTACTTAATTGTTTAATAATATTTGGTTCTTTATTTAAGTAGTTTCCGTGAAGCTTTCTAAAGTCAATTTCTACTATTTTCATGGCATGTAGAAGATTATCAGAAGGTATTTTAAGGTTTCCTTTTGAAATGAATTTAGCCCAACTATCAATAACTATAGAATCACTTGATTCATTAGTTAGATATGGATAATTTGCATAAAACCGATTTGCAATATATCCGCCTACATACTCAACACATTCTTCTTCCAAATCTTCAAATAGCTCTATAGTTTCTTGCTGTTAACACATGCATAATAGTTTTAGGTGATTAAATACCAAGTTATGTGTAAGTTAATAATTAAGAATTGGTAATCTTATTTATTTACTTCAAACTTTTCTAAAAGATCTAAATTTGTTTTTGAAATAGATCCTGTCGTCACCTCATTTTTAGATTCAACGTTGATAATATTATTAGTGGATTCTGTCACACTAGTTTCTAATAGATCTAAACTTTTCAACATTTCACCAACCAAACAGTCGTTGCTATCCAAAAGGCTAGTTTCGAGACCAACTTCAGTATTGGTATGTTCAGTAAATACGATGTCAGAATGTTTACCCAAGATCGTAAGCTGAAATAAAACAATATAATCTAATTGCTAATAATAGGTATACGGATATAGTATAGTAGTATACATTACAATTTCAAAACTTAGATAATCAATTTAATTAGATACCTGTATTTAAAATCTAAAGCAGTGTTACTACTTGCATACCCACACATTCCTTTTAGGAAACTAAACAGATTTTCCAACACATCTTGGTTTAGTTTCCTTCCTATTATATATTCTATGCCATAAATGTTTTTTAAATCATTTAATAAACTTTTCAATGACTTATTGGACATTAAAATACCTACAAAGCAAGATAAAAGCATAATACAATATTTTAATATATGTAAATACTTCAGTATACCTAATTTATATTTAAAAGTATTCAATAAGTACTACTGGTACTAGCCTTTTTGGAAAGGAAGTAATGATTTTTTTCCATGTACTCTCATGCTATTAATAAATTCACTCATTTTGTCTATTAAAATGTCTTGATCTTCTATGTTGAGTCCATAACTTGCAACTCCTCTATCAAATTTATGCTGGGTATTGTAAATATCAAACCAGTCGTTAAATAATTGTATAATTTCCGAAGCCTAAATTACATTATATATAAAAATGAATATTAATTATTATACATATTTTATTTTTATATAATCACCTCTTTCCAGTTGTATTTATCTAGACAGTTTTTTTCATCGCAGTACGCAATTACTTTTGAAACCGAATTAGAAAATACATTTGCTGCTAATCTAACGTTCATGCGGCCTGATCCTTCCACAAAAAGATTTCGCTCAGATAGCTTATGAGCAAATTTATAATCTTTACCATAGTCAATATTCAGAATTTCATGGAGTATATTTTTTCCGATGAATTTACCATTTGGAAGTATGAACCCACTTAAATTATTATAAATATGAATTATTTTCTTAAAAAAATGTTACTATTACAGAATTCAGAAGTTTTTATCTATCAAGGAAATGGTTTCTAGCTAATTTCAATAAGTGCGGTACATCAGCAAAAACATAGATTCTGGAATTTATTTTTGGATGTTCAAATGATGTATTGTTAACAGATATGTCTAAAGTTTTCCATAAGCCTACATTTGTAGAACCACTGTCACTGACTATTGCAACTACTTTGAATCCAACTTCACTTAACCCTTCTATTATTTTAAATAATATTTCTTTAGTCATCCGCTCATCAAAGTTGTAATATATTGGTTGCTTCTAGTTATTTATTAATCCTTTATTTTAAAGAAAAATTATTATCAAGTGCATTACTTTAGATAATTAGATTTGATTTTTATAGTCATTATTTTATTTTTTATTTACCTCGTGCAATAACTGTTTGAACAGATTTATGAGGGCCTATAACTTGTTCGTTTTTTTTATCAAAGCATATTCTATATGTTTCATCAAAACACAAAATAGTTAATTTATCGTTGGTCTCCATGGTGTCTCCTTGAGTAGAATAGTAATGTTAATTCACAATAATTAATTTAATCTCATTATTTAATTTAAATAAATTAAAATACCTTTAGATTTCATTAATGACAACACACCATGTAAAAGACCTAACGACAAATTCTTTTAGTAGGATGAAGAAGAAATTTAATTTTAGTAGAAGTAAACAAATTTGATAGTAATTTTCCAAAACGGCTTTCAAAGTGGTTATCTGCCAAGCTCATATAGCCTTTTAAAGTTTTAACAGTTGTCCTTAATTTATTATTGTCTGTTAATAGAATTTCATTTTTCTTTTTACATTGTTCTAAATCGTTTTGTAATCTATGTATTAAACGTACAAATATATATTTATATATTATATTTAAATAAAATAATAAAATAAACATATCTAATCACATATAAAGCAGTTTATTATAATTTAAAACTTACAAAAAAATTCAAAACATAGTATTAATCTAATATACAAAAGTTAATATTATTAAATAACCTAATTTTCTGAATCATCACATATACATGGAAGGTCATAAATTTATCATTTTAAATAAAATAATAAAATAAACATCTAATCACAAATAAAGCAATTATCATAAATTTATAAAATCAGTTAATATAACTAAGTACTTAATTTACACTACCACAATGCTCACACAATAAATAATCTTTATAAATTAATAATAATTGTTACCTCTCAAACAGAATAGTTGATGAAATATCAAGAATGTTATCGCCTAGAGGCTCAACTCCTAATTCATTTTGTAAATTTTTATTATTACCGGTAAATAATTTAACACAACAATTTTTTCTTTCAATTGGGCTGATGTAAAAAACCCCACTAGGTGATCTTATATATTCTTCAACTTTGTCAATATATGTACTAAAAAGTAAAAATATTTATGTAAGTAATTAATAATCAATTACAAAAGTGATTATGGGTATTAGGATTTTTACTGTTGAACATTTTTATTGGTGGACGACTCTTCAAAATGTGAAATACTAAATACTCCACTTGCTGTTGTAACTAATGGAGATCTTAAATATGGGATATCATCATAATCTACACCTTCGACACTATATACAAATTTAGGGTTTTGATTTAGTACATTATTAGTAAAGAAAAAAACATAATTATAAAAGAAATTAATTAACCTTAAAGGTATTTCATCGGATTTAAGCCTTCTGTTATTTTTGGGTGAATACGCAGCAACTTTTTGAGCATAAGATTTTTCCGCCTTATGATATGCAGAAAAGTGTAGAGAACATACTACATCTAGTTTGTAAATATTGATGATATTATTTATTATATACACCCAACCAAAATATTTTCACATAACTTTGAATAGTTGTTACCTACCTTTTTCAAAGTTTACATAATTTACTGTACTTCCCTTCTGGATCTGTTGGAGCCATTTCTTACGAAGCTCGGGAAGTTTGGGAAATTTATGAAGATGAACACCAGGTATTTGTTCTTTGTCTTGCCTTTTACTGCCACTAAAACAACCTTCATACACACACACTGGCATTTTGTGGATAATTTATTGAAACAATAAGAACAAATTGAATTATAAAAACAAATAAAAATATACGAAATTAAACTCAAAAATATGAAATATTGCTTAATTGCTAATTATTGATGTTAACATTAATTAATAAGAAAATATTATATAAAGTAATATTAATAGTATTATAATTATATAATCCAGTAGCCTAATAATGTTCTATAATCTATAGTAGTGATAGTAGTTATGATAATAGTTTCTAGTGATAATAGGCGAAAGCCGGCGGCCATATTTGCGCGAACTCAGCAGTAAATTCGGATATTGCTGACATACCTATCTTATTTGTCATGATTAAAACATTGTATGGACATTTTATGTCTTACAGTAAATGAAGAAAGTGATATTTGTGGCGATGAACTGTATCAAGAATTGATTATTTGTAGAAATATTGTAGACGAGTCTGCAACACCAATTGAAGTTCTCTCTTTCTTAAAAAAAAACATGTGGAGGCTTTCCAAATGTTTGTATTGCGCAGGGTATATTACTGACCATACCGATTACTTCAGCTGGAGCTGAACGCAGTTCCTCTAAATTAAAACTATTTAAGAAATTCCATGTCTCAACAGAAATTAACAGGTTTAGCGACACTAGCAATTGAGGAAGACTTATCAGAAAAAATAAACTGTGAAACCATCATTCAAAACTTTGCAGCACAAAAAAGTAGAAAAATCAATTTTATATAGTTATTTTATACGTTACGTTTTGTAGATAGGTACAACTCCTATATTTAATTTTAAATTTTCTTTTTATCTCAAAAATGTGTTAAAAATTAAAATGATGTTGTTATTAGTTATTGATATAGAATTATATTTTTATTTTAACTTTAGTATTGTTTGAAGTTCGAACTTTGGTCATTATGTTCAAATAAAATAATTTTGTTTTAATTCTAAATAATTGTTTAGTTTTTTTTTAAGCTGGAAGGCTTTGAAGAAAGGTAAGATCATCAAGTTCCTCTAATTGTGTTATTTTGATTTATTTTTTAGCATAATTGATTAATAGGTTGTTATTAGTTATTGATATAGAATTATATTTTTATTTTAACTTTAGTATTGTTTGAAGTTCGAACTTTGGTCATTATGTTCAAATAAAATAATTTTGTTTTAATTCTAAATAATTGTTTAGTTTTTTTTTAAGCTGGAAGGCTTTGAAGAAAGGTAAGATCATCAAGTTCCTCTAATTGTGTTATTTTGATTTATTTTTTAGCATAATTGATTAATAGGTTGTTCCATAAATAAATCCTATTAAATGTTAAAAATGTGTGTTCTAGAGCAGTATTTGTCAAACTGTGGAACGTTTACCATGGAAAGCACATAAGTAGTATGCAAAAAAATTGTAATTATTTTAAACATTAAATAGTATTTGTCATTTGATATTAGGTGGTTAGCGGTTTTATAAATATCGACGGTGTAGATCTCGTTTGTATTCATAAAAATGTATATAATTCCTAAACAACTTTTTACATGTAAATAAGGTATACATTTTTTGATAACAAATGAAGGTTATTAAGTAAAGTACGAAGACATTTTCGTAATGGGCAGGTGGTACTCGAGTACTTGACTAGGTAGTACCTATAACAAAATTGAGAACCACTATTTTAATGTACCTATGGATTTCGATATAATATTGTAAGTCCAGGGCATTGAATTCTAATGATGAAATGATGTCTCAAAACCTGGGAACGGCACTGGCCGGTTCGATGAAGTTATCAAATGTAGATAATGTCGCGTAATAAGTCAAGATGATGGTCCCGATCAGGGTAGGTAGTAACTAGTATTAAAATAAAATAAAATATAATAATTAGGTATTAAATGTATAAAAGTAAGCATATTTATAATTTACTTTGCTACTACCTGATGATGATTTTTAAAATATAAACTGTCGTTAAAACAAATCAATTGTATAATATTCCAGGCTAATCTTTTATTTTTTTATATATTTTTTACATTGTTTACTTAGATATTACACTTGGTCATTTTCAATCAATAAATACAAATATGTGTGATCTTAATACATTTATGAGTACCTACAATTAAGTTTTATTTTTTTATTTCTTAAACAATATATTGTTATTGATAAATCTGTCAGTATTTAATTACCTATTTACTTTCAGTTGGATGTGAGTTTTCAACAGTTCTTCCAATTGCTTTTTTGAATCTTTATTTTTTTCTTTCAGCATAGTCACCAAGAATGACTGTGACTTTTAAAATATACAATAAAATTGCAGTTAAGATACATTTTTTTAAAATTAACCTGTGAAAAATATTTTAACGTTTCCAAAATTAATGAAATACAAAAAAATAGGCAATGAATACCTTGATAAGTAATATACTTTACTCACAAGTCTATATCCAATAGGTTCTTCAAAGTGCTTCCAAATAAAAAAATATTACCCTCCTCTTTAATATTTTTCAATTTATAATTTGTAGTTTTTAACTATATACTCTCTATTTCAGGCCATGTAAGAACTTCATGATCCAGTTATAAAATGAATAAACTGACATCTTCAATCTCTGAAAATGAATAGTTAACATCGTAAAAAAATATGAAATACATTTAAATTTGCAATTTACATACCTATCATGCTATTAAATGGTGATGATGATCAGTCCATAATCGTATGCAAATTGGTTTCTGTTGAGTATTTTTTCTCTTCAACTAGTTCATGGTTTTTTAATTGTATGATGGTGATAAAATATTAAGAATATATTTTCCCATTAGATGTTCTATTAATAGAATACTTAACAAAGATAAAATGTATTTAAACCTAATATTGATTCATAGATAATTTATACTACTTACCTTAGGTATACTTACTTTTAATTCAGTAGAGAACTTAACAACAGTTGCGTCTCCCATAACATTTTCCAAAATAATAGACATTAATGTTTTTTTTTTTATTATATGATTTATAATGGCATTTTTGATTATTGATCTGCACGAATCATTCAAACATTGTTTTGATAGTAATAACTAATAATCAATTACATAGTTTAGTTACACTGAGAATTTTTTTCGTATACCTACTATTTCAAGACAAAATTATGTGTTTGACTGAAGAATATATAGAGGTAATACTGACAACGTTGCTAATGTATCACTTGAGTAGTTCTAGGTAAAACTATTTACATTAGAGTTTTCAGGAAGTGTTTTTGCCATAACTTAAGACTTGACTGAAATTTAATTAATATACCTAGAGGGTTAGGTTAGGTACGATGATAACATTTTCTCGAATATGCGTCATTTTGACGCGCGTCAAATGAACGCAGCCATTTGGACGAACGACAATTGGGGGCATACGTAATTTCGATACATGCAATTTTGACGCCACCACTTTTAGGCGCAAGTTAATTTTGACGCAAAACAAAACTGAATACAAATTGTTTAAAATTAATATTATGCATATTATAATGCTAATATAGTTCGTAGCTTCAATTTTTGCAATGTCTGGTACATGGTTATGATCTATGGATTTTATTATATCTTCTGCAAGTACAATTGAATGTTAAAAAAGTGGTCACCAATAGTTTACAATGATATGTAGTTTCTTATAAAAAAATCCATATAATTGTTTCTTTACCTTCTCTATCTTTTTTATTAATAAATCCATCTTGAACAAGGAGATCTTCTCCCCTTTGACTTTTATAAACTCCAATGGCATGTTATGTTAAAGAATTTTTTTTTATTTACAAGTTTAATATATATAAAGCACAACAACGAATGTAAGTATAGGTAAGTAGGTAACTTATACATTTTAAAAGCGTATGACTCACTGTGCTATATAAAGACGTCCGTGAAGTTGGCCCTTACACTTTTTCAAAAAAAGTTTTGCACAGTGCCAATATTTTGCAAGTAATAAGCAAGAATTTACAAGTCCAATCCCAGAATTTGTAAATCAAAAACAAAGGAGTTATGAGGGGTAGAACCGAGGAAGGGCTAACTTCACGCAGCCATTACTTGTTCTCCAAAACTTTCGAAACTAGTGTCAAAACACTCGTTATAATTTGCAAGTCCACTCCCGAAATTTTTAAGTCAAAAATACCACTCCTACGATTTTTCAAAGTTTTTATCCTCATCCTTTACTTGTTCTCCAAACCTTCAAAAAAAGTTTATTTAATATTCTACACCAATATATTTTAGATTAGAGTCTTAATTCTTTGGAATCTCATCTCTATTTACGTTTTTCCTTTTATTATTATTGTAAATAGTTCTTACATTTGAACAGGGCCGGGCCGAGGGCCTGGCAAGGTGGGCGCCTGCCAGGGGCGCGAAATATTGAGTAGGGGCGCTCAATTTGATATCATTAAATTTGAATTTGAAAATCTAAACCAAAATATTTCAATAAATTAATATCTGTAATTAAATGCGAGTTGATTAATACTGTGTTATAAATTTAACACTTAAATTTATATAAATAAACTAGGTGGCTTGGCGTGGCGCGTTGGCTGCTACAGTCGCGGAATGCGACTGAGAGTAAGCAATGTCCACAGCTACTAGCTCCCGGATGGGTGACCACCCGGGTTCATAGTAGTTAAAAACCTTGCCACACATGCACGTGTTTGCTACCAACCGTAACAACCCAAAAAACAATCGTAAAAAAAACAACCTACCGTACCAACCTTCCCCCTTCCACAGTTCATAACCCCACAAACAGCTAATGGCCTTAGTCGCCGGGCTTAAGTTCAATAAAAAAAAAAATAATAATAAACTAGGATGATCTGGCGTTATTATACAGAGTTGATTTGAATGGTAGTGAGCTATACATAGAAGTTCAAAGTTTCAAGTTTCAAGCTTCTATATTAATGGAATCATTTAAAACTTCAATCTCTTATGAATTTTTAAAATTCATACATCAAAATTCTTTACAAGATGTATACCCAAATTTGGTAGTGGCATTACGAATTTTTTTTAACAATGGCTGTTACTACAGCTACTTGCGAAAGAAGTTTTAGCAAATTAAAGCTTAAAATTATCTCCGTTCCACCATGGGTCAAGAACGTCTACCAAATTTAGCCATACTTTCAATTGAACAAGAAATTGCATCTAAGATAGACTACACTTTAATTATCGAATAATTTGCTTCCAAAAAAGCTAGAAAAGTTCAATT
Organism: Neotoxoptera formosana; assembly: GCA_022818045.1. Classification (NCBI taxonomy): domain Eukaryota; kingdom Metazoa; phylum Arthropoda; class Insecta; order Hemiptera; family Aphididae; genus Neotoxoptera; species Neotoxoptera formosana. The sequence continues at coordinate 45,155,766 of CM040630.1, read as the reverse complement.
TGTTTAATAAATATTTTGTACTAAATTCTATTATATTTGAAGTATTATTTGTATTATTATTTATTTAATTCAATTTTTTTATACAATTCATATTTATGTATTATGTGATACTGTTTTTATGAATTTGTTATTAAAGTTATACCAAAGTAGGTAATACAAATCAATTAACTTCGTTATTTTTATTTTGAATTTGAAATATTCTTAAAATGTTGTTATTTTAATTATTAAAATAATAAACTTAACTCTTAACTTTTAAAGTAAACATTAATTATGCTTATAGGTAGATAAGTTAACATTTAATTTTTTTTTTTGGGGAGGGGGCGCAAATTTTTATTTTGCCAGGAGCTTCACTATTGATCGGCCCGGCCCTGCATTTGAATATATTTTTTCTTTTGTCATAATATGCGTCAAATAAAAACATTTAAAACTAACTATATAAACTACAATTAATTTATATTATATTATTATCATTATTATAACCACTTGTATAAAAGTTATCCTTGGTACCTATTTATTTATTGGTATTGAGGCAGGTTTTAGAATGTCATATTTTAGAATGCCGAGTTTTAGAATATAAGTTTTAGAAACACTATGTTTTAGAAAACAAAACTTTTAGAATTTCAATTTTTAGAAAAAATTTTCTTTTTTCTACTGTTTACTCGTATAGAAAATATTTTCTAATAATTCTTTCAAAATAAAAAATAAATATAATAATTGTTAATACTTAAGATTATTAGCAATAGCTCTCATAAATTCATCTAAATTAGAATTAGAATCATTAACTATTCGTTTACATATTGGCAATAAGTTATTATTCCGTGTTTCATTGTACTTTTTTCTCTTGAATATTTGATTTGAAATCAACGATTCAATTGTTGCTTCAGTTTCATGTTGTTCTTTTTGAATTTTGGAGATAAATTAATGTATACCAGGGTGTGTTGATAATAAAGGATGTATTTTTTTGTGCCAACCTTCTGCTGAATTGGATGTTTTTGGCATTTCATTAACAGTTCGATTATGTACTGACCACATTTCAATTGGAAAACATGGTTCGTAACGCATTGCTTCTTTTTTTCTAAACCTTATTCTAATTTTTCCAACCACATAGTTTTCTTTAAAATATGTTTTCTTCAAATTCAGATTTCAAAATACCCAACACTTCCTTCACTTTCTCCGGGGGCAAAAATGCTAAACTTGCAATTTTACGGGCTCGAAAATTGAACTCGAGAACATTTTTGTACTTTATAACCAAACCTAACGCTTGGATCTTACGATATATTGACTGCTGTAAATGAAAAAAAAACATGCCGAATGGATTGCAAACGGAAATACGTTATTGATTGCATTAATCGCTGCCTGTTCGAAATCGGTTATTATTTCAAAATTATTATTTTCTTTAAAAAAATTCCATTTTCTTCAGCAAATTTATTTAAATTATAAAATAATATAATGTATAAATCTTCATCTTTGCCAGTCATTAATGCAAATACTAATGGAAATACCATTTCGTTTCCATCTCACGAATATGAACAGTGCACAAACATAAAATTATTTAAAAAGCTTAGGACACGAGTTAATAGTTCCGTCTAAAATCCAAAATTGTGAATTTTTTAAATAATTACAATTTTCAATTGTTGTGAAAATCATGATATAATCATCATTTTGTATTTTCGTTTAACAGTAATATTTAAAAATATTTTTCCACTTAATGTATCAACAGATAAATCATTAAGATCAGAAATGTGGTTTGGCTCTTTGATATTTGTTTTTCTTTGTCTTTGTACAATTGATTTAGCTGATCATTTTGAAATTTGAGAAGCTATAATATATTATATTTATAAATATTCTGTATTTTGATATTTCCCGTCTTCCCGATCAAACATAAACTAATTACAGATTTGGAAAAGTATGATAATTTCTATATTCTGTATCGTTAATTCTATTACAAAATAAGACAGTATTTTATTTAAAAACTCTGTATTTATTTCTTTTATTTACTAAAACACCATTTGACATTTTTCTAAAACACAGATTTTCTAAAAGTTACATATTCTAAAATATAGATTTTCTAAATATTATCATTCTAAAACTCAGCATTCTAAAACTTGATTTTCGAAAACATGCACCCAAATCTTATTTATTTTGTTATTATTTATGTATAATCAAAATTTATATACTTCAATTAAATTAAAAGTTTAAACTTCATTATTACTTAAAGTATAGAAATAATATTTTTAGAGAATTATTACTTACTCTTTTTTTTTTTTTATTTTTTTTATTATTGCGGCTTCAACATTAAAGTCATTAGCCGGGAACAAAAGCATGTTTACAAGTTATTTACAATCATCATAATATTTAAGTAAAGATAATACAGTATAGTACAAAGGATATGATGATAATGGAATACATAACAATAATAAATGACTATTTAAATTCTATTATATAGATTGGTTATTTTAAGGAATGTTATTAAATAGTTAAAGTTGTCTATGCTTAAAATATCTCGTAATGTGAGGTGTGGAAAGATTTTTCTTTGTTCGGCAAGATTAGGGCATTCTAGGAGTAGGTGTGTTATGGAAATCGGGGCGTTGTTGCAGAATTCGCAGTTTGGTCTCGGCTCTCTTCTCATTAGGTGGACATGTGTGATGTTTGTGTGTCCAATTTTTATCCATGTCCATATCACTTGTTGTCTTCTCGTACTTGAGGGGGGAGTCGCGTTAGGTGACAAAAAAGGTTTTATTTGGTGTAACTTGTTGTTCAGTTCCTGGTCCCAGAGTCGTTGGTGAGTCTTTTTGCTACTTTCTAAGGAGGTTTGAGCAGTGTCCTTGAAAGATGAGAGGTCTATTTTGGGGGTATTGATGTTGGTGGCTGCTTCTTTAGCTGCTACGTCGGCTTTTTCGTTTCCTGGTATGTTTTTGTGGGCAGGAATCCACACGAAGGTTACCGAACGGGGAGCAAGGGAAGAGGCTCTTTCTTGTATATTTTTTATTATTTCGTTTGATGTCCCTTGGTTTTGTATAGCTAGGATAGAACTCAGGGAATCGCTGGCTATTAGGAAAGACTTTGTATTTTTCCAATTTTGTTCTGTTAGTTCTATGGCTTTCAGGATCGCTAGTGCTTCGATGGTGAAAATAGAATTAAGCTCCAATGAAGAGAACTTGAATGTTTCTTCATCCGTAATTATAGCTAGTCCTGTTTTGACGTTGGATTTTGATCCATCGGTGTATATAATTTTGTGATTACTGAAATTCTTAAGTATAATGTCATTAAAATGTTTGGGGATTTCGAACGGCTCTATGTTTTGGATTTCTTGGATCATTGAGGTGTTGATGTTTAGGTTCATTTTCCAAGGTGGGTATATGTAGGGAGCAGGGGAGAGTAGTTTAGGCAGTGGTGTATTTGTTTTGTCTAGCCATTTTTTAATTCGTGTAGATATTGGCTGATTTTTTTTTAAGTGTAATGAAGGTGGTGAAATGTTAAAAAGGTATGGTGATATAGCATTGTCCTTGTCGGCTAGTCTTTTAAGTGCAAATTTATGGATGAGCATGTTTCGTCTTATTTCGAGTGGCGGTGTATTTGCTTCACATAGGATGCTAGGTATGGGGCTGGTTTTAAAGGCGCCAATACTCAGTCGGATGCCTTGGCTGTGAATTGGATCTAATGATTTTAAAATTGATTCAGGGGCTGCTCCGTAAATTATGGAACCATAATCGATAACGGATAGGACTAGGCTTTGTGTTCTCATTATGGTGATGCTGTTAGCACCCCATGCTCGATTGGAAATGGCCCTGATTACATTTAGTCTTAATTTAGTCTTAGTTTTTAAAATTTGTATGTGTTTGGACCAATTTAATCGATTGTTGAGGTTTAATCCTAACATTTTTAAGTCGTTTGTTGGTGGGATCAGAATATTGTTCATGTATATTTGAGGTGGGGTTATATTTGTTTTGTATGAGAATAGGATACTTTTGGATTTTGCTGGACCAAATTTGAACCCCGTAGATTTTTCCCATTTGCTAATTTCACTGATGGCGTTTTGCATGATTGTTTTTGACGTGTTTATATTTCTTCCTTTGCAGTATATAGTACTATCGTCGGCAAACATAATGGTTTTGAGTGGTGGAGGTATTATACTTGGAAATTCGTTAATAGCTATTATAAAGAGGGTGACACTTAAACTTGATCCTTGGGGTATGCCGTTTTGGAGGTTATGGTTACTGGAATGGGTTTCGTTTAATTTCACCGAGAAGGATCGTTTTGATAAAAAATTTGAGATATAGGCGAGTGTATTGCCATTAATTTTATTTTTTTGGAGTATATCTAGTATTCGATGGCGCCAAACCATATCGTAGGCTTTTTCAATGTCAAGTGAGGTTAATAGTACGTGTTGTTTGATGTTGAAGGCTGAGTATATGTCTTCTGTTATTATAGTTAAAGCATCTATGGTGGACTTATTCCTTTGGAAACCAAATTGATGGTTGCTGATAAAATTTGTTTGTTTTAAAGTCCAATACAATCTTTTGCTAACAATTTTTTCCATCAATTTGCTTAGGGTGCATATTAAAGATATTGGTCGGTAAGATGTAACTTCATGTCGATCTTTGTTAGGTTTAAGTATTGGTATAATAATGGCTATTTTCCAAGAAGTAGGGAAAGTCCTCTTCTCCCATATTAAGTTGAAGATTTTTAGTAGTATAGAGATGGCACTGATCGGGAGTTGTTTAATAAATATGTATGGTATTTCATCATGGCCTGTGCTGTTTTTGGAATTGCATTTAAAAAGTGCATCATAGAGTTCCTGTATATTGATTGGTATGTTTATTGGATGGTTTTCATCCTTTGAAAATGTAATTGGATTATCTGTTTCATTTTTTGATTTTATGTTTCTAAATTCAGGGGAATAATTTTCATCACTGCTGTTTTTTTCAAAGATTTCAGCAAGGGCTTCAGCTTTTTCTAGGGAGGAGTGATATGTTTTGTCTCCTTTTGTCAGTGTTTGGGGGGTATCATTGAACTGTATGCCTTCTATTAATCGTATTTTTTTCCATGCTTCTTTAATTGGTGTATTGGGGGTTAGATCATTAGGGGGTTAGGTCAATTATTTTACTGTAAAAACCATTTAGGTTCCATTGTATTAGTGAATTCATTTTTTATAATTACGAAAATATTAGGAAGATTGTAGGTGAGTCTTTAAAATTTTTAGTAATTTTCCTAGGCGAGACTTTAGGATGCGGTCTGTTATAAACGCCGTGTTTACTGTTTCAATTATAATGATTGCATTTTGTATATCACAGTATTGTAGGATCGTTTCAATTATATTGGGGTTCTCTTGTGAATTTTCAATCATATCTTTGAATTGAATGAATGAGATTGCACGTGTTTTTTTTTCAAAAAATTTTTCTGCGGGTTTTAGGCTTATATTCAGGTTAGCGATGAAAAGTTCTAGAGAAGGGGTTCTCTTTCGTTTTTTTTGTTGATTTTATTTTCCAATCTGAGTTATCGTTTTCACTTATATCTTGTGAGGTATGATCCATTGATAAGACGTTTGGGGTTTCGTTATTCGGAGAAGTAGGGGGGGGGAGATAGAGTTGATGTGGAAGGTGCCGGTCTTTTTATCCCCATGAGTGGTATAATGTTTAATTCTATATTGTTAATATCTTCATTTGATTCGGGATTAGGTTCGTTGTCGAATGTCATGCTCTCATTTGTTTTTGTTTCGGGTGGAGAAATACTATGCGTTTCATTTTGTACTAATTGCATTTTCAGATTCGGGCATTGGTTTGAAATGTGTCCTTTTAATTTACAGTGGAAACATGTAACTGTGTCGTCGTTTATAAATATTCTATATGCAATATCTTCGTGGTTAATTATAATCGATGTAGGTTTGTTTTCAAAATCATCGGGTTTGACAAAAATTTGTCTTTTGAAACTCATTATGTGTGTAAAACCTTCTATATTAAATCCGGCTCTTAGTTTAATAATCGGTGATACTAAAGTAAAACCGGCATAATTTAAACTCGATTCGATAATAGAATTAGGAATTGTTGGGCAGACATTAGATAATATTAATTTTTTTGCTGGGTTAATTAGACGGCGAATATTGATAATCTGGTTATTGACGGTAATATTTTGGTGGTTGGCTAGTAGATTGTCGATTGTATTTTTGTTTGAGAGATATACACAGAAACGGCCATTAGATACCCGGGAAGCATACGTAATATCTTTCGGTGAAATTAATTTGGCAAGAGCGATAAGCTATTCAATTTGTGGTATATTTTCGATAGTGTCGAATACTATGGCTAATTCTCTTTTTGATAGTTGTTCGGAGGCTACTTTTGATGCGAAGCTTGGAGTATTTGTATTTTGTGTAAGTATGGATTGAGTGTTGATTGACGGTTTATTAAGATCGGCCATATTTTTTGTGTCGGGAGATTGAATAGGATTTGGTTCAGACATAATATTATTTAGTTCGCTTTTGTACGGATGTACGGTTATCGGGGTAATTATGTTTTAATATATATCGTAATAATATTATGATAAAGCATTGTATTACCTGCGGTATAGACGTCGGCGTAGAGTTGCGTAAGGAGTGTGCAGCGATTAGATAAGGGAACAACACTTGGAAGCACGTCTAATCGGTACGGTTGCACACGTAAAAGTGAATTATTATTTACTCTGTGCTTTCTATATTTATATGCTCTGGAAAATCTACTATTTTTTTGTCATTGGCTTCATTGTCATATAAATAGTCAGCTTCAATAAATAAATGACTTTACAGTACCCGATACATTGTTTTGAAGCCTTTACATTCCTTATTGTAACAGGGTTCCGATTTATTTTTGATGTAGTTCAGGAGAAGTTGTCTGATGTCCGGTAATCCGCTTAAATTTGTATTATTCAAAATTATTGATGGTGACGGCAGTATTTTTTTATTTGTGCAATTCTTTGAACAATTGATATGGCGGACAGAGCTAGGAGCAGTGTTTAAAAAATGATAAATTATTTTCGTGACTTACATGTAGAATTAACATATATGACAGCAGGAATATCACCCTCTACTTTAAAACAAGTTAATAATAATTTAACAAACGTTCGTTTACTAGGTACTAAAATTTACATTACACACTGGAGATAACAAGTATGATAAGTAATAACACGGTATCAAAATATAAGTTAAACGGGTACACATAACAATATAACATGCATTGTGTCTTCTATTTTCCAATACTGGAGTATGTAAGTTACATTTCTATTTCACAAATACTTTTATACTTCGAATAATACGAAAATTAATAATCAAAGAATTATAAGCCATAAGTACCTTTTTTTTTTTTTGCAGTTTTCAACCGACGGCGTCGCGGGGACTGCTTTTGCATTACTTCCGCGGCGCCGCCATCGTTTATTAATAATAAGTGACAATACATTTATATATAATTTTTTACAACATTGTTGTGTCCCTTATAGGGCTCACATTAAAATTACCGGTTATACATGAATATAGAAAAAAAATACAGATGTGGCTTATGGCCCAGTTTGGCATTGTTTGGCCTCCAGACCCGGCTTCGTTGCCCGCCAGTCCTTTGGCCACGTTCCTTGTTTCACGGCCCGGCTTGCTAGCCAGCCAGCCTCGTATCTCGTCCCTTGCCTCCGGTTGTTCTGGCTTGGACGTCTGGCCGTTGGTGGTTTCCTCAGTTTTCCTTCTGTATCCTCCGTTTTTTGTCGTCTGTGTGCTCGAACAGTTGAGCGCCCAAACGGCAGACCTGCGTCGGCGAATCATACCGTACACCCTTCTCCGCTCAATCCTAGGATCACCCGGACGGTGACCAGCCGTGCTGTGGGAGTCGTACTCCTGCCCCGGGGCAAGCCGGCCTCTGTGGGGCAGTTTTGGATGAGGGTTACTCTGGGGTGTAGGTTTGGGATCACTGACCGGTCGGCGCGTCCGGACGTCTTCTGTTCGAGCCTTCGGCGTGTTGTCTGAGGTTGGAGGGCGATGTTGGCCCTCCTTGGTCGCTGTTGTTGACCCGCCGGTGTTGGTTTTATACAGTTATCCTCTGTGCCTCCCCCGTTGGCCGGAATCCCCAAATTCCGTTTCCAGTCGGCACCACGTGGAGGTGGGGGTAGGGCTTTGCCGACCAAGCCATAAGTGCCTACATAATATTGAGATTACCCATACGAATTTTTTTTAGAGTCTATAATGAACACAACTGTTTTACACACTTATAAAATTTTAAAAGACACGGGCACACGTTTATAAAAAAGATTTGGTGTTTATACTACCTTGTTTATTAGCCATGTATTGAAAATTGAAATATAAGTTAAATACACACTATATGCATTAACTCTTTCAATACTGGAGTCTGTAAGACGTTACGTTTAAATTCACAAATACTTTATATACATACAAAATTACGATAATCTTTATTTTTTGTACTGGAATCCACAAGTTTATAATAACGTGTTTATCCAATATGCAGAGTCCATTATGAACACTATTTTATACAATTGTATTATAAGTTCGCAAAAAAAATCAGATATAAATTTTATAAATAAAATATTAAAATGTTTATTACACACCGCAGATCACAAGTGTGGTGTGTCACTATCAAAATATAAATTGAGTAGGTACCTACCTACACATAACAATGCATTGTGTCTTCCAATATTAAAGTCTGCAACTAGTTACTGCTATTTTTATTTATTTGTCTATTTGTAATAGAGAACGTGTTTAGTTAGAGTACCTTTACCTCAATTATATTTTTTAGTTTTAGTATAAGTAAGATATGACAATCTGTGAGTGATTTCGTACTAATAAAAGAACAACAATCTAGTCGTGTGGTTTTGAAGGTCTAAAGGATTTAATTATTTAACGACGAATAAAACCTTTTTATGCGTATGTGCACCGTTTGAGTCAACATATACACGTTCAATGTGTTGTTAAAAAAATGGTAATACCTAGGTATAATTTTGTATTGCGGATAAGACAGTGTTTTTGTAAGAATGGGTGCAATGTAGGTCTATTCATATAACGTAGTTTGACTATCATGCATTCACAGGTACAAACGCAAAAGTGATTCACAATAAATAATACAATTATAAAAATTAGTTGAATTGAAGTAAACTAATTTTTTCATTACAAAATGTAATTCAAAGGGGTTCATAGAAATGATCAGTTATTATGAAACTATGATTATTAACTATTATTATTTTTTAACTACTACTACTAATAATAATACTATTATTATTTATTAACTAGGTACTATTATTATTATTATTAACTATGACATTATGAATAATATACTACAGGTAAACGTAAAAGTATTCAAATAAAACAAAATAAGTAATTAATACTTAGGTACTTTTAGACGTTTAAAAGGACAATGTGCCAACGTGGGTCTGTATATTTTGGCAGTATTTTATAGTCATATACTCATAGGTTATTACTATATTATGAGCAAAATAATGCAGAAAATGATAATGGATTTTTAAAACCACAGTCTTAGATTATTATCCATGTTTTCAATTAATTCGACGGTCGACAGACGACTAGTGATGTAAGTCGGTAATATTACTTTGGTAAAGTATTTTAAAGTAAGTAATTTATCGGTAAAGTAATAAATATAAATTACTTTACCACTTTATGAGTATCTTTTTTTTAATTTTATAAACTTCACTCATTAATCATTATTCATATAATCATATAACATATTATACTTTATACCATATTACACTTATTATGTTTTATGTAAGCTCTTTGGAGGCAGTGCCAGTGTGACACTCTAGTACTGATTAGTGAAAAATATAAACATAATCATTATTATAAATTTTAGAAACTTTACTGTTCTACAGTAAATCATTTAAGTTCCTAAAATACATACTTTACTCAAGTAAGTTACCCAAAAATAAATTACCGGTAATTTTACAACACTACAGACGACACTCAACCATCGAAATAATAATAATATAATGTTACTTTGCCGGTAGATAACGCCACCAGAGCGAGACCCGACAATAAGAGCTTCATAACTGGGGATTAGTAAATTAGTTGCCACTTGCCAGACCTAATAATCTAAGACCGTGACAACTCCTATAGACAGCGTGCGCCCATAGATAATAAAGTAATGGATAGGCCATGCTATTGTTCTATGCTGTGACGGAAGAGACATTGTGTTACCAATATGGTTCAAAATTAGCACTGGTTACCGAACATGGCATTACGGTCTTATCACCTATCTCTTCTTATCTTATCTCTCTTTTTAATTTAAAGTATTTTTTTTTTTATAATAATTGACAAAATGTAAGTTCTACATGTTTATTATACATATTATTATAATGTGACTTAGAAATATCTTATTAAAATATAATTATTGACGATAGCAAAATATTATCATTTATCATTATGAATTTCTTGTTAACCATTGTGTGACCACTGTCTAACCACTGTGGTAACACAAGTTCTCTTCCGTCACGGAATTCTCTGTGTATAAGGTATAGGGATGGCCCATCCATTACTTTATTATCTATGCGTGCGCCGGTACCACTAGCGCTCTGGGTAGACTATAAGAGCATTATTTTCGGGGCGTTACTGCATCAATGAACTGTTATAAATAAACTTGTTGTTTATTTAAAAGTTCGATTTTATTTTCAATATTTTCACATAAAATGTCGAAAAACAATTGTTGCGTTGTAAATTGTAATAATACTTATAAAAACAGTACCGGTATCGTGTTTTATAATTTTCCTAATAGAAAATATGAAGTAGCATTGAAAGAAAAATGGATTAGAGCAATCAATCGAGTTCAGTAAGTGTAATTACTAATTACTAATCTTTTTATCTGATCTAGATTAATTAATAATAGTCAAATTTAATTAATTAATTATGTTTATTTTTGTAGAGAAGATGGGAAACCTTGGCGTCCACAACCGCGTACTCTTATTTGTAGTGCTCATTTTATAGGGAACAAAAGATCACATGATCCTAGTAGTCCATCCTACATTCCTACTATTTTCCCAAAAGTATATAAAATTAAGGCAACCAACCAAGAACAAAAAAATGCAAGATATGAACGTTCTAAAAAACGACAAGCATTAGAATCCAATACTTTAAGTTCTACTGTTACAACTAATATCTCTAAAAGCTTAATAGAATTGAATAATTCAGTATGCGGTTATAATAAAACTATGAACAACAAATCTACTCAAGTAGCATTTGATAGAATAGAAAATTATTTTGTATTTAATTGTGAGTATGAAAAAAATAATGCTGCAACTCAAGTAACTATTCCAAACAATTTTATGAAATTTGATAAACCAAAAACTGAAGATAAGTCTTGTGGTGTAGAGTCATCAAACAATAGTTCTTGTTTATCCTGTAATACTTTCCATGGTTTCCAATCTATTGAATCTGAGCAATCATTAAAAGACATAACAGGCATAACGTTTAAAATATTTGACTTTCTGTTAACATTAATACCAAATAATATAAATTCTAAGCAGAGAAAATTATCTTTTGATTTTTTTAATGAAACTTAAGTTAGGTTTAACTTATTCTGCACTGAGTGTTTTTTTCAAAATTCACAAAACTACTGTTAGTAGAGTTTTTTTAGAATATTTACACATTTTGTCTAAAAAATGTAAAAATTTAATATTTTGGCCTTGTAAAGAATACTATTTTGGATACACTACCTGTTATATTCAAAAAAAATTATCCTAACTGTTGATGTATCATAGATTGCTCTGAAATCAAGGTCGAACAACCTAAAACTGTAAAACAAAGAGTATATATGTATTCTCACTATAAGGGTTGTTATACTGTCAATGTACTTGTTGCTATTACCCCTAATGGGATGGTAAGCTTTTTATCAAAATCATATGGTGGTAGGTCTAGTGATTCCTTTATTACTAACGATTGTGGGTTCTTAGATAAACTTGAAATTGGGGATGAAGTACTTGCTAACAAAGGTTTTCCTGGTATAAAATCTGGGATAAAAGGTCAAAATTCTATAGTAGTTATGCCTCCAATATTACACAACCGTAGATTTTCTGGAGAATTAATTGAAACTTACAATGTTGCAAGTGTAAGGATACATATAGAGAGATTTTTTGCTAGACTAAAACTATTTAATGTGTTCAACAAGATAACTATTAATCTTTTACCACACATAGATGATATTTTGTTAGTGTGATGTATTTTAGTTAATTTAAGTAGTTCAATAATTAAACTATAGTACCTAATTGATTTTAAATAATTAAATTAAATTTATTTTACAAATAATATTTTAAACATAATAACTAAAAATAGAGTTAAGCTTAACCATTGTACATATAATATAAGTTTATATTTTGCTTAAATTAAATATATACATATTTGAATTCAAATTAATGTTGATTTCATATTCCTTAAGTACACAAATTTGGTAAATAATATGCGAAGTAAAATTCATTTAATTTAGGTATGATATTATTTAAAAATGTTATAGGTATCTTTCTCAACGACTAAAAGTAAAGGGTCTATTTCATTAAAAATGAACAAATTACAAGTATTCAAATTAGTACAATGTAGTATTATTTGTATTTGAGTGTAATACATATGCCTGGGGTTTAAAATTATTTTTCCTTGTTGAAGTTTAAGATATTTTAAGTTAGATTCACCTGTATCTGGATTAATAATATGTTTTTTTTTGCATGAAATTGAACACTTGATTTCTAAGGCAGAATCAATCTTGTTATTTTTTATTATTAAACCGTCTGGACTAGTACAGAGCCAAGGTTGGTCTTTATGAACAACTAAGCCGCATTTTAAAACTTTTAAATTATACATTGTACTAAAAATTTCAATTGCCTTTTTCTCAGTTTGAGAACCATATAACACATTACTTAAACCTTGTCCAGTAATAGTGTTTTCATTAATCAAAGACATTGCTAAACATGTTTGTCCATCTATTGATTTATTCCTTACAATTTTTATTTTGTGAGCCTTTAAACTAGCTGATATACGTATTTTTCTATGATGAGACCAAAGTTTAACTTTAGATTGGTTTAATGTTTGATAATTTCTCCATTTACACTTACTTCTTGGTGATAAATTGTGTGTTCTTTAAAATTTAATGGAAATACATAGTACATGTTTGTAGTATTATCACAGAATAACCAGAACGATCACTTTTCTTGAATAACATAGGTTCTTATGGGGATAGATTTGCTATACCTATTGGGAAATCAGTGTAGCCCGTATAGAGAGAAAATTCAATTGTACAACCACAGAATATTCTGTGGTACCACATAGTACAACATATTGATACATAATTGATATTTTACATAATTTTATTATATTTTGTTTATCACTGAAAAATAAAAATATTTACGTTTACAACTATGATAACATCAAAAATGCGTATAATCAGTTTCAGCAGCATAAGAGAATATTTAATTATTTTCTAATAACGGCTACACTGATTGCTCAAACATTTTCCTCTGATTTTCGATTTCTCATTAAGTGATCGTTCTGGACTCTGGTTATTCTGTGGTATTATATAGAGTTAGTTTGTCTATTATTTCTGATAAGTATGTATTATTTTGTTCTGTAAGAAAATGATCCTCTAAATCATTTATTATATAATTTATTATATTTTGACAAGTCCTTTCAATGTCTGTGCGTTATTCTTGTATTAGGTTTAAACTTAAAGTACATGGAATTTTTAATAAGTTATGATGCTGAATAAGTTCATTGTGGGTTAAACTTTTTATATCTAATTTTAATCTTTTGGGAGAGAAAAGTTCAGAAATCTGCTTTCCTTTATTATACATTTTCTCACCCATTTTTTATGGTTTACCCCACTGTTGTGGTTCATCTGTTTTAGATGTACCATCTTCTGAATTAACATAAACAATTACAGCCACTATATGTTTACATCTACTTCCAGATCCAGCAGGACATTGGCGAGAAGCATACTTTAAATTTCTTGCATCATCCAACTGTTTAAATTTAATAAACAATTTTTAATTTTACATTAAGACATAGTGCTGTTTCCTGTAGTTAAATTGAGAAAAAAATAAAACCTATTTTACTTAAGAATTTATAAAATGTTGTGATAATATTGAATAAATTATAGAAGAATAATTAAAATATATCTATTGATTATTGACTTATTAGTTTATATCAATTTATAAACAAATGTTCAAATCCTTTAATTCTAATGTCTCAAACAATAATTTATAATTAATTTAATATTGTAAACAGTTTAAAAATCAAATAGGTATATTAATATTTTAGTATCTTAGGTATAGAAAAATATTAAAGTTTGTAACCTATTGAAAATTATTAATGAAGGCAAATTATTTTTAATAATAAAAAAAAATTCTTATAGTAATATAGTATTCAAATAAGTACGTAATATTTACTGATAATTTACTAATATTTACATCTACTCAAATATTTGCAACAATAAATTAGATAATACTTAGTATATTTTTAATTTTGAAAGTGCAAAATATATTTATTTCTAATTATAGTTTAAAAATTAGTTAACTGTTCAAGTATCTTATTTCAAGTTCTACTTTGTATGGTTGTAATGTTACACTTGTTTGTCGAAACACAAAACCTATAATTTTACAAAAACTATTTACAAGTCTATGTTCTTCTACATTAAATACATGACCACTTTCATACAAATTCAACCCTTTATTATTTGGAAAAATGAAGTTTGGAATAATACTCTTGAAACCATATTTGATCACCAAATTATTCATTATAAAAGTCTAAATTCAAATAACTATGTCAAAAAATTTCAATATGCAAGTCGAAATTAGGTAATACAATAACATTTTGTGAAACAAACATTTTATTAACATAGATATAATAATTAATTTATATTATTTATATGTTATTGTCTATATGTGTTCGATCGCGGAACGATGTTGTGTTTGGCCCCTATCTGTTCGGGACACCACAGGTGTGGGAAATTGGGAAAGATAAAATGTCCGGCACGGAGATAAAGTGTCCGGCAAGCTCCCCCCTCCACTGTCCGGTGACAGCTCGTCAACTGATGGACAAGCCGTCAGCCAGCACGACGTCCGTAAATAATATGTGCCGTACTCAGTGTTGCCAGATTTTAAAATTTGAAGATCGTATGAAACCTTCAATATTATCGTATTTTCGATCAAATGATAGCAAAAAAATTTGATCGCATTTTCTTATCAAAAAAACATACACAGCACATATCACAAAAAGTCTCTTCAATTATTATTTATTTATTAATATTTCACAAATTTAGTGCACTAACTCAAGCCTTAAATTTTATAACGAAATACAAATAATGATTTGTACATAACAAAAAATACTTATTAATACAAAACAAATTTTAAAATATTAATAACAGAAATACTAAATATTATAATACATAAAAACACTGAAAATATATGTAATATTGTACCAAGCTCACTTTTAATTCATTAAATAACAAAACAATAAAAACAATTTTGTGACCATCACTTGAAACTTTCAGCCTTAAATGGTTAAACAAAATAAAAAAATTAATAATAATATATGCATACTAAATTAGGTTGAACACAATGACATGATAATACTCAAAATAAATATAACTCTTATGTTCAACTCACTTTTAACTTTTTAATTTTAACTTTTAAATTATAGATTAACAAAAGTAATTTCATCGTCATCACTATTATCATCATTATTGCTGTATAAATTGTTGCTTGTCATTAAACTGTACATTTTTTTTGTTGGTTCAAATTTATAACAAGCAGTTTCTTGCATGTGTTGACTAGAATTAAGGAGACCATTCAATGAAAGGGTTTGTAATCTATTACGTGATTTAGTTTTAATAAGATTTACTTTTGAAAATAAACGTTCACATGCAACATTTGATTGAGGCAATGATAAAACTGTAAGTATAAACTTGGAAATGATTTTAAATGGAAACTCATCGTCTTTTTTAAACATTTTAAGTTTTATCCAAAAGTTTTCAACATTAAGTTGTCTGAGATCATTAATTACTTCTGGATCTAAATCAATAATACTTAACTTTCTCCAACCATCATCAATTTCTTGAATGTTATTATATTTTTTTATTATTACAGGAAATTGTTGAATAAACGGAAGTAATGTAGATGAACGATTGTCACTTAAAACTTGATTAGGATTTAATTGTCCCAATGAATGGAGAATAGGATTTTCAAAGTCAAATCTCATTTTAATTTGTATACAACTAGTTATAAGAAATTTTCGGCACCTCTCTAATATATCCTGTACCATAATTCCATTTGCAATTATATCTGGCTTATTCATCAAAGCCATAACTTGGGATCCTAAATAAATATCTTTTAATGGTAAAAAATAAGCGGAATCTGAAGGATCTATGGAAGTCGGATTATTGCATTATCTCATATAACTGTATAATAAATCTAAGTACAGTTCTTTCATTTTGTTATAAACTAAACATAACACTGGCCGATCACTTTGAAATAATTTGTTAAGATTCACAAATTTTGGAAGAACCCACTGTAGAAAATTGAAATATATAAATATTGAAGGATTGTGTAAAGTCTTATAAATTTCTTCCGTAGATTTTAACCTATGTTCATACCAGTTAGAAGTGAAAAATAACTTTAATGCATTCCATTGCTCTACTATTCTAGTAACAACCATAAATAACGACAACAAACGCGTTTGTGATGGGCGTAAGATTTGGTGTGGTGAAACGTTGCAAAATTCCTGAAATTCTTTAAATTGACAAATTCGCTTACTACTTGACTTGAAGTAATTGAAAATGTTATGAGCTAAGTCTTCACATACTCTGGGCAACGTTTTACAAGCAGTACTTGCACATAAATGAAGGGAATGGCAAATACATTTTTGTATAAACACTCCTGAAAAAGAAATTTTATTTGGTATTTATTACAATAGAAAATGTATTTGACATATTTACTGTAATTATTTACCTGGCATATGCTTTTGGAATCTAGATGAAACAGAATTCCAAGCCCCCATCATGGCATTACAGCCATCAGCTGCAAATCCTTAAAATAAAAAAATAATAATATGAAATAAAAATAATAAAATTAAGATATATTAATTATTATATGAAGCAAAATATACTCCTATGCGGGTGCAGCCACAATAGAACCTATAATTTTATAATATGTATATAATATATATGTTAAACAATAGTTTTGATACATTATTATTTTTTCAAAAGTTAATACTGTACCTACTATAAAAATAAAAGTTATTTAAATTAGGTATCTATCAATAATTTAGGATATGAAAATTAGTAATTAATGATTATTCTGAAATGTTTATTACTTAAATGAATAGTACCTACTAAAAATAAAATATTTGTTGTGATGTAAAAATGATTAATTTTTTATTCAAATTATCATAGAAGTATTAAATATAGAAAAATTAAAATAAGTTAATTTACACTATAAAACAACTTTTAATATGAATAATGTAAATAATTAAATATTTGACCTAATTGTTTAAAAATGATAATTAAAACATTTTAATTACCTATTATATTGTCCAAAGGAACTCCCGTGTCAATAAATGCCTTCATTACTTCATCAAACATTTTTTGAGCAGTAGCACCTTCATTTGCACTGTCAGCATCCTTAAAAAGTTGAATCAGTTTGAAAAACTTTGTTTGAAATTTGTTGTTACTTTCTTCAAAATATTTCACACAAATACATAAAGTTTTGAGGCAACCGACATCAGTACTCTCATCAATAATTATACTGAAACAGGTTGATTTCAGTATATCGACCAAATCTTCGTTATAGTTTTTTCCTATGACATTTGCTACAATTGATGTGGCTTTTGTACGACTGAGGTTCATACTATTTGCTATTTTAGAATCAGGAAAGGCTGGTTTGCATACTGCAGTTAAGTGGTTCATAAGGTTAAATGACAAATTATGTTCACTTATAAATCCACAGAGAAGTATCTCTGCTCTTCTTGTTTGTTCAATTTCCTTTAATTTACTTTGATCATTAACAAAATTACCGATTGATTGTTGTCGCGTTCCAGTTGAACGTACACAGCTCAATGTTTTTTTGACAACACATGTTTTTTTAGTACAGACAACTCGGCACACATATCGGACATACAAAGTTTACATTTCGCCATAAATTCGTTGTTATGTACAGCACTTAACCAGTTACTAAACTTTGGATCCTTTAACCAATCGTGTCGAAATTTTCGATTTTATGTTCTGTCTTTTTTGAGCTCTCTCCTCTCCGGCGTTTCGTATTTTCAGGTGTTCTAGCTCTAACTGGATCATCAGGATCGTCATCCGATTTAGAATACATTTTATTACACGCAATTATTACATAAGTTTGTTTGGCTATCTTTACACTATAACAATTTACATTTTACACTATAATCATTTTTAGTCATGAAGTCATGAGTCATGATAAAATAAAATTTACTTTATCTGTTATCATGTTTTAACTGTTAATAATCTAAAATGGTGTGTTGTTTTATCGTCATACTGGAAAATATTTGGAGTTTCTATAAATAGATACATTTTTTTCATTTCAATATATTAAACGTTAAGATCGTATATTTTCCATTCTATCGAAAGGTTTGGTGGGGGATCGTACTGAAGTTAAAATTATCGTATTTTCCGATCCAGGTCGTACCATCTGGCAACACTGGCCGTACTGTTTTCGGCTTTGTCTTTTTCCAACGGTCGAACTGAGCACAACGTCGTGCTCGTTCGCCGCCTTTGCGTGTCGCAAAAAAACCTCGTGTGAACACGAGGTGTGATTTTCCTGTCAACCTGTGATCGGGTTATTGCAAATTAAGTTCACTTTTGAACTCGTCGACGAAGATTCTCATCATCATCCGCGGTTGTCGTCCAGCATCGTGGGATCATCCAATCGTCGATTGCTGTCGCTGTCAGGACGTCAGGTCATATAACATCACGTATTAAAATTTCTTCCACCCGGGGTCAGTGGCCAATTAGTAACGTATCATTTGTATATTGCGACCTTAGTGTTTAAAGTGTTATTTTCGTTAATTTGTTATATTTGACGGCATTTGAGGTCGGTGTACTCCATACCATATTATATAATATTTATATCTCATATTTTAATGTTGGACGCCCGCATATTATATTAATTAATTTTTTCATATATGCGTTATACTATTGTCATATAATAATTATATATACCGTACGGCCAGCGGCCGTATAATTTTGCTAATAGAAAAATAGTTCTACTTTTGTATTTTGTGTGGGTAACCCCTTCCGCTCCCGTCCTCAACAAAAAAACGCGAGTCGTTGCCGATAACCGCCGTAGTCGTAGGATCGGCAGCGGCGAAAACAATATGTGTTCAATATAACATCCCGAAACTAGTTGATCCAGTGACTACTAGAGCGCTATAATTTCAATCCGTTGCACGTTATCTATACCTATTAAACTGTGTTGTACAGATTATGGTTAATATGGTTAATGTTTCAAAAATATCACTCAATTATCATTCTATGATAATGCAATTATGAGAGCCTGTCACTGATGGCTAAATTCATAAACGACGCTTAGTATTTACTGAAATATTACTTGCATAAGAAAAATTTGAGTAGACACTTATAATTTGTATTCATTAATAATACTAGAATTTTACTTAAGGAAGATTTATTCAAGATTTATAAGTGATATTATTTTTATCTTTCCATGATATTTTTATTTGTTATCATTGATGTTGTTATCAACGATGATATTTTTCCAGTACCTATAGGTTGGGCTATATATATAATTTGAAGTGTGGACGTTGGCCCGCAGTTACTAGTCGTTGTATTCCGTATTTTGAAAAATATAATTTTGTAGCCATGTCAAAATCAAAAGCGTTTATCGCTGAAGAAATTACATGTTTAGAAGAATTAGTTTTAAAGTATAAACACATCGTAACAACGAAGAAAAGCGATTCTGCCACGGTTGCATTAAAGCAAAGACTTGGATGACGATTGAAAAAGAATTCAATGCACAAGGCTTATTTTTAAATGTAAGTAGAATATCTGAAGTAGCAACTCACATATTGTAATTTTAACATAACTTATAAATAGCGTACTGCCGATCAATTAAAAAAAAGATGGGAGAACATGTTACAGTCAAGGAAAAAAGAAATAGCAACAGAAAAACAAGAAAGAAGAAAAACAGGTGGAGGACAAGTTACAGTTGTGACAAATCAGTCATCGATCGATGAATTAATTGACAATACTGTGAATATCGAAATTCCAAATATCATAGACAGTGATCTATTATATTATAATTATTTATTATACATAAAATAAAACCTTATGGGCATTGCTGTTTTTTAAATTATCATTATTGATCTAATAACCTTTAAAAAATGTTTAGCTAAAAATGCTACAACACTTGGATTCTGGCATTACGTATTAAACTGTTACAATTCAATCATCAGAATTAATAAGTCACATGTAAATTGTCCACTTTAATTTGTTTTAGAAATGTTTCCATGTACTCCAAAAACAAATCAACATCAACCAGAGTCAACAATGCTATCGAAAACAACATATCCAATCAAACAACACGCTTTGCCTAACGTGAAAGGTAAACTGTTATAAAGTTAAACTATTATTTGTCCTAAATTCCAAATTAATCATGTACCGGTTGTATATTATTATTTAATTATATTTATTTTTTTATAGATATTTTGAACGATAAAAAATGTTCTTCAGCATTATCCCCTCCTGGACTCTTAATTGGAATATGGGTGCAATCTATTGCACCTATTACACCAGGGAATTTTGCAACATCATAAAATTGTTGTTTAATTTCTTGTGACTCTTGTATCGTTGGAAGTTTAATCCACTTTTTTATAATTGTTGTTGAAGCTTTAAGTTTTGATATCTCTCTGATCACACGACTTACAGTACTTTGTGATAAACCTAGAATATCTCCATTTACCCGCTGAAATAAATCAAAAATACTATATTTTATTAAATGTTTAATTAGCTATTTGTTAGTTACTATTATTATTTATTACTTTTTACAACTTACTATTTACTTATTTCTTGTTTAACTTTAGTTAATAAACAGTAATTTACTATGACAAACCTGATAATTTCCAGATGCATAAAATCGTAATGCTATTAATACTTTAAATAACCTGTCTACAGGTAAGCCTCGATTATCAGTATGAATGAATTCCTCTCTATCCTCATGAACCATATGCATTATTACGTTTAGAACAATTTCTTTTGGAAACCTAAAACGACAGAAAAATTGTACGTCTGTTTACCTGAAAAGTATAATATTATAAATACAGTATTATATTACAGTACCTATATATTTATAATATTTTCTATGTATAATATTGTATAAATT
The DNA here is from genome assembly GCA_022818045.1 of Neotoxoptera formosana. Classification (NCBI taxonomy): domain Eukaryota; kingdom Metazoa; phylum Arthropoda; class Insecta; order Hemiptera; family Aphididae; genus Neotoxoptera; species Neotoxoptera formosana. Next base: position 45,134,400 of record CM040630.1, on the reverse strand, counting down.
ATATTTGAATTATATAGAATACTTTTTCAAATTTCGATAATATTATTGTTATAAATCAATGTAGGTAGATAACTTACATTTCAAAAGGATTTTCTGCATCCCGTATATACCGTTTAGGCACACGAACTGCATCATTATCAATCCAATCGAAAATATCATACATATCTTCTAAATACTCATAATTGTCGAAAAAATCATTCATATTGATTTAGGTAATATATTTAAAAACTAAAATGAAGTAACAGTCGGTAGATATTACATGTGCAATATCAAAAACAAAAAAAAACAGATTGCACTTGACACTATTGAGTATTGTTTAAGTGTCCACAAGAAGTATCTTAACTATTCCTTACTTTTGACTAACAAATATCTTATATTTTTCTTAAAAACTGTCTATGAATACCAAAGTATAAGATTTATTTAAGATTTTATTTTTCTCAAGAAAAACTTAGGAAAATCTTTAAGTGAGATTTATAAATACCAATTTCAAGTATTTCTTAAAATAAATCTCAAATTTTTCTTAGGGTCGTTTATGAATTTGGCTATGAGATAGATAAGAATATACCACGATTATAAAGAACTTAATAATCGTGGAATATACTCATAGACCTTATACCACAGATATATAAAAATACTAGATAGACGACTCCCTATTCCTACAATGTAAAAATTATGAAGCCTACAAAATGGAGGAGATTCTCTTATCTAAGAGGTGAATGTTTACCATAGACCTTATACTAATAGACGGTATATGGTAGTAGTTCCGGCATCCACACGTGAGGGCGCTGATAAAGGTCGTACACGTACACCGCACATGCGCACAAGAACCATGAGATTGTACAATAATTTTTAATTTTACCGTGCGCATTATCAATACACACTAAGTAATATCACAATAGCCCAATAATAATATTATTGTTATCCTTCCGAATTCCCGATTTCGTATTTTCAACAAATTTGCCGTTGTAAGATTTCTGAATTTTTTACTTTGTATTTTTATTAGCCACTTGATTTTTTTTATTTTAGACATTTTTTATTTCGATTAGGCAGAGAGGTGGGTTCAACAATAATCCTTCCTGTAAACAGTTTAAGTCAGCATATAAGAAATTATTAGTTCACGATGAAATAAGTTGATCACAATATGGTAACTGTATTGCTATACTCGATACTACACAAATGTCTGTAGTGAATGTATAACTATGTATAAGTTATAGTAAAATATTACTTATTATTATTGTAACTAATTGTATTGTTTGTTCACTTTTGTCGATCCATATTATAATCCTCTTTCAACAATTTTACATAATATATGATATTATTGACTATAGTCTATGATAGTCTATAATGCACCTATTATACAAATATATTTTTTTTTATTACCTTTAACTGGCGAATGGTGATACAATTATACTTTATGTTGTTTACTTGTTTCTACTTTCTACTATACTATATTATTTTTATAAATCCTTCCATGTTGCATCATTGAACATTGCCATTTACCAGAATAGTCGGAATAATAATATACATTATATTCGAATATTATGGTAGGTAAGTGTTAATAACAATGTTTTTGGTTGCAAGGAATGGCATCACTGCTGATACACTAGGAAAGACCGCACCACCCACCCGCGCCCACCTTGGATGTCCCATCTATTAGTATAAGGTCTATGATGTTTAACAAAATATATATTATGATAAAATGATAAACCGTAATAATGTTATGGCGGGAAACAAAACTATTAAAAATGTATTAATAATACATCGTACACATTTAGATTAAAATAATAAATATAATTATAATCTTAAATTATATTATTATTTTAATTAATTACAGGTCTTAGCCCCCCCCCCCCAGGCCATCACAATTTTAATGTAACTAAATATACAATAATTAATATAATTGAAAAATGCATTTTAAAAATCTGGATTACAAAATAAATTATAAAAAAATATTTTATATAATATAATTTATATATATTAATATTATATAAATTTTAATATTAGTAATAACTAACACCGTTTCTGTTTAGAAATAAATGATCAAAGTAACGGAAATTATTGTTTTTGTACTGTATTATGATTAAATTGTTTAGTATGTCAAACTTTGTAAATTGTCTTTTTGAAATAAATAATTGTGTGTGTAATTCAAAAATTATAAAGTTATAAAAATCATGAACTTAGAAAGTCTGATATTCATATGATAAATAATAAATTGATAACAATGATATCCTATATCAGTGTTGTGAAAACGTAAACATTTACCTCTTAGATAAGAGAATTTCGGCCATTTTGTGGGCTTCAAAATCATTTCCAAGTCGGCTATCTAGTATTTTTATATATCTGTGCCTTATACTAAGTATAAGGTCTATGAATATACTATATTCTTATCTATCTCAGTGTACATTTATTTCATAGAGTTATCAGTTATCACGTTACGGCCTGTTTTATATTCAATAATCCTTGTTTATACTACGATAGTATGATTATACTGTGATTTTACTTTTATATTAAAATAGTGATTTTTTTCTTTTGACTTTTCGTTATTGTACGTAATTTATTAGTTGTCATCTTAAGTAAAACAATAATGGATAAAAAAAAAAGCTAAAGGAGGAGCTGAAAAAACTGGTGAAATAAAAAGATTAAAACTACAATATGAAGCAAGATCTTGTCATAATATTCAAAATTTATTTACCAAAGCATCGAATGGAAAAGAAAAAGAAGCTGTCTATTGTGACACAGACAATGCATTATTGAAGGTATAAATTGTATTATATTTCTCTTTACTGGTAATATTACTAAAGTGGTTAATTCATTTTCGCTTTATGCTTTGGTCAGGAGCAAGAAGTTGTCAATGTGGGAAGCAGTAACTCAAGATAATACATTATTAACTGATGACAATAAGCCTTCTAATTTTGAAATTGGGATTACATCATTTGCAAAGGTATGCACATTGTGTAACACAATTTGTGTTCATATTAAAACCTCTAATAGTCTAATATATGTGATTACAAATTTTTTATTTTTATGTTTTTTGATGTTTAAAGAATTAATTTAGTGTTAAGCATGCCAATGTTTATTGTTTACTTAATAGTGCTTGTATAGTTGTATATCAATGATTGTGTTCAATAACTATTGAGACATCGTTATATTTGTCAACTTACAATTCCATAAAGTAAAGTGAGTAATAAAATCTTATTTTTATAAATTATAGTTGTATTATCCTATTTTATTCACATAAGGATGGTTATGGTGTGAAATCTAATATTAAATAATCCAACTTTTCCTTGTGACTTGTGAGTATTTTATGTTTTTTATATTATATATCTTTCATGATTTTATTTTAGATAGGAATAACAAATTAACAAAAAAATAATAGTAATAACATAGATAAGACTATTACTTTTTTTTCTATCATATTAATGCATTGTATATTAAAAATGCTTGTGTTTTTTATTCTGAGTTTCAATATTTTATTTATTGAAATATAAATATTTATGTTAAAATTATAGGAAAAAATAAGCAAAAAGGAATTGGATTTATCAATGTTTGAAAAACCTGGAGTCCTTGTTTTGGATAGCTTTTTTGAGTTCCACCCTCACCAACCAGACATACAAAATCCATTTGTTTCAATAAAAGTTTTTTTTAAAGGAGATAAAACACAACGTTTCTGGCTGTCATATAATTGGGAAGCACTTTTTTGTGTTTGGCTTTTAGTAATGAAGATAATACTTTGATGTCGGGAATGTCAACATGGACGCATGTTCATCAACGCATTAATGAACATTCAAAAACAGTCAAATTCATAACAAAAGTATTGAGGCATATTTTTTGAACCACAATAAAAAAAAATATAGATTTTTTACTTTTTTCTAATCAGAATTCGTATGAGTATCCTCGAATGAGTGAATGTTCAAAATGCAACATACAGTTGAATACATTATAAAAAATAGTAAGTACAGTTAAATTATTTCAACTAGACAAGTATTAAATTTCCAATTAAAAGTTCCATACTAATTATTTAATGAATTATAATATACATTTTTAAACTAAATAAATTTAACTATAATGCATTTTTGTTTACATATTTTTGCATATTTTAAGTGTACCTATATTTGAATGAAATCAGTTCATAAATGCATGCATATTTCGTACATTTTTAGTACATATAATTCCGGGCCCTAGTCATACCAATGTTGTATGGTCAACGATTGAATAGGTATGTACTTTTAGTTAGTTGCAAGTGTTGTAGATTTTAACTCTAAATTATAAAGAGTATAGACTCTAATAGATTTCTGAACGACGCCATATTAAATTGTATAGTCGACGTCTGTTATACATAATATTATATAGCATTATATCGGTAATGCAGTATAATAATATATCGTGGTCAATAGACAATAATGATGATGCTAATTGCTAGATACTATACCACGCACTGCTTGCGAACGGGATTACCAATATTGATCTGCGTCCGTCGATTTGTTATTTGGCACGTGAGTCATTGATTTTAGATCTTAATAGGACAATAGGTATACCTACCATACGCCGAAGAGTACCTACATATTAATTACTATCATAGGTCTGCATGCAATCCGAAGCGCTTTTCGTATGTATATTATATTTATACACACATCATATAATACTGTCGTGTCCGGCATACCTACGTGGCCTACCTATAGAATGTGTGAATGGGAACTTGACATCTCGTCGAACGATGCGATGGGCATCATAAAATAGAAATGATGGCTGGCAACTATATAATAATATTATGTACACCTAAAGCTATAACACTATTATACATACGCACGGGATATACCACGCGTATATTTCCGATGACGTAAACCAAAAAAAAAATAAAACGAAGATGGCCGAAAAGAAATAATAATAAAAAAAACTTGAGGAAAAAATCATTTTGGACGGCGGTGCACAAAAACACGTCGTTACCTATATTTACGATGCGTTTGATTTGCTACATGCATAATATAATGTACCTACTCGTATTTACATAGGTGCGCCGCCTATGTTCGGGCAAGTGACGGAGAAAGATCATTAAGTCAAAACGATATACATTGGTTTTCTTTCTTTTGTAAATCGCTCTTGGCTAAAATCGCAGTATATTATCACCATATATTATATAGATCCGAAACTGCAGCGAGCCTCGCATTAATAATAATAGTCCATCAATTGTATTAATTATGTCCTTGTAAAAGGTAAAAATCTACGAGCGCCCATAATAATTTAATATAATTATTTATTATTATAATATTATGGAATCGTAACGTAGTCACCGTCGTTGAAAAGTCGTGCAGTGCGGGCGTATTATCACTATTATTATTATTATTATTATTACTACCAAGCAGGACGACTGAATGCGCGAGAGAAACTTTACCGAACCTTATTATTAATACGTTTAGGTAGGTATTTGTTCCATGTATCCATACTGGCTAGTGACTGTACCTGTATTGTAAATTACTTGAATAAAATGATATTAAGCATCTATATGTAAGTATCTCATATTTAATACTATCTGTTGTAATGATTGATTTTACAATGATGTGTGTTATTTTTCTTATTTATCTCTTTACGCTAATTTATATAACTACGAATATAATTACTAAATTCGTACTATATGGCATATAAAGGCGAATGGCGATCATTAGTTTTTTCTTGTCCATATAATATAATATAAAGTCTCCTTTTTTTTCATTCTTACAGATTCCGCCCTAAATATAGTATACCGCAGTATACCTACTAAAAATGTGGTATTTTTTGTAACCCATATTATTATACTTGGTACCTATATTATTTATATGACATAGGTAATATAAATAACTATAGACTATATATTATTGGTACTGTAGAATATAGATAGGTAGGAGAAGTCACTGAAATGGATGTGTTAAATTAAAATTCAATGATATAAAATCATTTCATACAAAAAACGATTATATAAGCGAAGACGACTGATCACCCTGTATTACTAAGTATATTTCATGAGATTATTGCTATTAAAGTAATTTATTTTACTATTATATATTACTATATTAGTATTAGTTATTACTTACTACAGTAGGTTAGGTTTCCAAAAGTACTCATGAATAATATTTTTAATTCATAACAAAATAACTAAAATCGTTATTCTTCGTTTAGTTTTATATAATTTCGTCTAAATGTGAATTTTAAATATCAATAAAAAAAAACTGTTGGCAACAAACTTGTATTAAATTTGCAATCATAAAAATTTAACATTTCGTACATTTTTAATTATAAAATAATTTGCAAATTTTCGAATATTGAAGAATTTCATCTAAATTTTAAATGCTTATAAAATAATCATGCCCGTGTAATTTTTAATATTGTTCAACTGCTATTAAAACAACTTATGAGGAACCTTATATTCAATTTTCAAGCTGTGTAATCCAACGAAAACATTTAATCGACATTCATAAAAAAAAAATTGAAAAAAATAAAAATGTTTATAAGACAAAATATTTTGTAAAAGGTTATGCATGGACTAGTCATAAACATTTGGTGAAAATTTAAAGTATTTATAGTAATTCATTTTTGAGTTAATGCAAAAAAAAAGTTAAAAACTGATTACGCGTAATAGGTAAATTCAGTTTTTTCTTAATTTTGTTTTTGTTTTTGTTTTTATAGATGCTTTTGAAAAGTATGGATAATTTTCAATTTTGACCTCTTAAAAGTACCTATATTAGATCCGATTGTGTATCAGAAACCACCCTCAAAGTTATCTAAGCATTATTTCAACTACTTAGCAAGTATAAAAAAAAACAAAAACACGCATCGTAAAGTCAATATACATTTATCTTTTTGCTCAGAATCTAAAATTCCGTGTATTTTCAAAATAATAGGGACAACCAAAAAAAATTAAAAATAAACGGATATTTTTATAAAAACAAAGTTTTCAAAAAATCCATATTGTTTTTTTTTGTGTAACTTAAAAAACGATAACCGTACTACAGTAGTCCGTTGATACTTGAAATTTGAAACGTTCACAAAATGGTTTATATTAGCTTTTTCTATACATGATAACATTTTCAAAATATTTTGATTCTTTTTAAACTATTAAATAAAATTAGACTTATTCAATTTTTTTTCAATTTTGTATTTTATATATATCTATAACATTTTTATAACTCGATCAAAAACTTTGAAAATGTAATACAAAGTTCCTTATAAGAAACTCATACTGGAACCGAAAAATCTAAGACCTAAGAATCATTCAAATGTTTTTTGTGGAAATTTTAAACTTTAATGTATACTATTATATTTTATATTACCTATACACAATGACGTTGGGAAACATTTAGATTAAATATATGCTATTGCATATTTATTTATAAGCAAAATAAATATAATAATTATTAATTTATTTTATCCAAGAACCTATTGTACACCGTTGTACGATAAGTCGATGTTGACTAAAAAGTTATTAATAATAATATATACTATTATGATAATAATAATAATAATAATTTAAATATTAAATATTAACATTGTAATAAATGCAATTTTGCAAATTTAATGGTTTAATTACTTTAATAGAAATATAAATTTATTATAAATGTACGTATAACTTATATAGTACCTAAGTAATATAAGTTGACAAACAGTCTTCGCTTAGAATCATTTTTCGTATTTATGAGATGATCATAGATTTTTTGTATCAATTACATTATAATAATTATTTACATTATTGTGACTTACTTTATGGCAAGGTACACTCGACTTGAGCGTAACACGATTGAGCACTTTCTATCTTTTAACCTCAAAAAAAAAAAAAAACACAGCATGATTGCCCATCTTTTACATTATATATTTCAGCAAACACAACGATTGAATAAAATATTAAATAATTATCTACTGACATTAGGATAACGTTTTTGTGCTAAAAAGTTCTAAGAACTTGATTTTATAATTTTTTTAATTTTAATGACCAAATTTTAAATTAAAATATCTAAAAAATTATAATTATAATATATTTGGTTACACTATGAAACTACTTACGTAAAACCTTGTTTTAAATTTTCAATCCTTAGTTATAAAAATTGAACATTTTATATATTTTTAACTACAAAACAATTTGCAAATGTTCGATGATAAATTTCGGTCAAAATTTGAAGTTTAAATGATTATAAAAAAAATTGTGGGGTCAATGTTATGCATTTGTTAAATTTGAATTCAATGATATAAAATCATTGTAGGTACACAAAAACGATTTTGAGCGAAGACGTTCTGTCAGTCTACATAACTAAGTGTATTTTAAGATATTATTACTATTAAAATAATTCATTTTATTATTTAATAATAGAGTATAGGTATTACTATTAAAATAATTAATTTAACTTAATTAACAAATAACAATTTAGTAAGTTGAATTCATTTTTGAAGAAAACATTGAGTGTATAAAATATAATAATATACTTTAAAAGTGTCAAGCAAAAGCGAAAAATATTTTTTAATTACAATGAAATAAATAACATCGTCATTATTCATTTAAATATCTAATTTGGTCTAAATTTGAATTTAAATGTCTATAAAAAATTCTTTTTTAAATACATTTTTTGATTTTTTGGTTACACTATACTTATTAAAAACCTTCCTTTAAATTTTCAATCCTTAGGAATAAAAAATGATCATTTTATGGATTTTTAACTACAAAATAATTTTCAAACATTCGAGATTTTAATAAATTTGGATGGAAAAATTGGCCATATATATTTTTATTATTTTTGATCTACTATTTGAACAACTTATGAAGAATCTTGTATTCAATTTTCAAGAAATTTGACGCTACAAAATTGTCTTTATTGATATTTAAAAAAAAAAAAATTTGAAAAAACCAAAAATTTCTTAGGTCTATAATTAGTTCAAAAATTATTAAAATATTTTTTAATTTGTTTAGTGTATAGGAATTGGTAATCTGTACATTTGGTGAAATTGTCAAATGTCTACGGTAATTTTTTTTTTAATTACATTAAAAAAGGATATTGTTTTAGCCGTCACGTTTAAAAACTATTGAGAAATTTTTACTTTTGACCCCCCAATGTACCAACTAGATTCACTTTCCTATGAGAAAAGATGCTGATGAAGAAAATCGGAACACTTGTACTGCCCTTAAATGTGGTGACAAACACAAGAAAAGAAAAAAAAACACATCATTGTAGAACCAATACATTCCTTGCTCCGCTCAGAATCCAAAATGTAAGAGAGTTAAAAATGTCAAAATATGTTTATAGACATTTGAATAAGAGTATAAATATTTTAAAAATTTTATTTTGTCTAGAATACGCTAAAAAAATATTTAATGATTATCTCAAGTACCTACAATTATTCATTTTTGAGTACCTACCGACTAATAAATATCTAAGACTAAGATATCTAATAAGTTGTTAAAAATAGACAGTTATAAATAATAAAAATTCATAAGCACAATTTTTTTTATAAGCATTTAAACTTCAAATTTTGACCGAAATTCATCATCGAAGATTTGCAAATTGATTTGTAGTTAAAAGTTTATAAAATGTTCAGTTTTAAAAATATTTAAGATACAAATACACACTGTTTTCTACAAAAATGAATTCAACCTACTCTATTATTAAATAGTAAAATGAATTATTTTAATAGCAATAATATCTTAAAATACACTTATTTATGTAGGCTGACCGTCTACGCTTAGAATCATTTTTCGTATACCATGATTTATATTATTGAATACAAATTTAACACATCCATGAAAGTGACCCACTCGACACCTAATGTACAGCAGAGCGGTACCCACTTGCCGAACTTTTTAAAATATATTTTTACTGCTATTATAAAAGTGACGTCAACACAAAGAATACACATTACCTATTGTTAAGTCAATACATTCGTCGGTCCTCTCAGAATCTTTAACAATATTCGAATACTTTATTAAGTATTACTTATTCATTTAATTTATTGAACGTTATTTTGTGCTATCCGTTCAAGTACATGTACCTATTTCAAGTACAAAAAAATAAAAATTCTTTTGCTAGACCGAGTTGGCTACTCTTATTGTATGGCGTTTGGCGGGCCTGCAATATAACAATTTATTATACGCGGTGTGACTCAATCCGGTTTCCGCGGAAATTACAATGAGTTGCACGAAGAGAAGAAAAAGTAAAAAGTAAAAATACGCATATGATACATCCGTTTTTCGTCACTGGTGCCGCCGCCGTTCGCCAATTAGACGCACGTATGGTCGTTATTATAATATATTATTTTAATACATCAAGGTAGACGTGCAACAGGTCGCGCGCGTTTGGCTGTGTAATGTTGTGTGTTGTACAGCCGCCACCTCCTACTTTGTCCACGACACGATATTATAATGTTGTTGTTGTTATTATTATTACACGCTGGCCGTCTGCTACATACAAGTGTATAATAATAATAATAATAATAATATGAAGGTACGTGTGCACAATATATACGTATAGGTGTACAATATAATAACGTGATACAATTAATAATGATAATAATATATAATAATTATTTATTACGTATATGTATAATATACTTCGATCGGCCGCGTGTTACTACTGTATCCGCCAGCATGCTTACTACCTATTGGTGTTCTCGCAGACGCATAAAATATAATTATTATCATTATATTATACGTGGACCGGTGCAGACTCCGCGGCACGAACTTCTGAGAACTATCATTCGTCACAATTTTTTTGTATATTAATTAATAATATATGACCGGATTGGGATTTTTTTTTCATCACGATAGTACATGGAGGGTACTTATTGTATTTATCGTACCTATGGATATGGTTCACTTTATAAATAAATAATACATTGGTATTACACAAAATAACAGCAGTTTAAAGTATATTATACACGTATTATAGTGTATATATTATATTATATTTAGTGCGCGGCGCCGCGATAATTTATTATTCTCGTCGCGGCGACATATATGGCAATGATCGAGGCGAAATCGCCGCCGTAGACTTAGGTAGTATATACTATAATATCTATTCGTTCGAATTTTTTTTTTTTTAAAGTTATTTCCATTAACATACCCTAACTGGCTGTCTAAAAAAAAACATCGACACTCAATCAATTAATCGGAATTTATAACAATATAATAGTAATCTGAACGGAAAACGTTGGATTCGACGCATCACGAGTATTTTACGAGAGACTACGATAGAGTATAATATTATACTCTTCGAGTGTCAAATATGATGGATACACTTAGTTAAAATATCCGTGTCAACACAATATAATCAAATTTTTACATACAATTGCCACTTAAATTTATAAATGGATAATTTGAAAACCTACTAAAGTGTTTCTTCTATTCTTTTCTCGCTTCAAAACTCATCAAGAGTTTTTGCGTTTGCTACAAAGCATCTCTAAAATTCTCTATCTTGAGTGCATTTTTCCCGATTTATTGCTCCTACTAGTAGCTACTAATATTATATAATACAATGTTGGTATAATTACAGAATAGATATAATCACAGAATATAATATATAATCTATTTGCTGTGTTTTCAATATATTTCTTTGATGTTATAAACTGTTGTGTATCTTGCAGGTGTACTTGGTATTTTGTAAAAAAAACTACAAAATAAGATGTAATTATCTTAATTTGTGAAAAAAAACCTTAAACTAAATCAAAAAAATTCTAACTGTTTCCAGTATTTATAAATAAACCCAAAAATGTAATATCAATATCAATATTAAGTTAATTTTTTTAAAAAAATTAATATATTTATTATTATGACTACCTCGTGATTTTTTTATAAATATTTGATATACTTACTTAATTCATGAAAAAAAAACTAAAACTTAACCAAAAATATTCCAATTGACTTATTACAATAAAAATCAAATATACCAGAGATTCCCACACAGTGAGTTGCAACCCAAAAATGGATCGCGGAAAGTTTTGAAGTTAAATTTATTTTTTATAATATAAAATATTTAATATTAGATCAGTGTAAAATATAATATATAGAAAAAATACATTTTTATATTTTATGTATAAATAAAAGTACCTATATGATACAGTATTTTCAGTGTAACTATTGCACATTTATTACTTTGGTAAAGATGCAGTTTAGTTCCCAGAATTGTTTTAAACTTGAATACTTGAGGTAGTGCTATTCTGTAGGGCTGGGCTTAAACGAGTTAATAAGCTAAAATTAAATTTGACTTATTATTGAATTGACTGTAAGTTTAATATTAGTAACTTTTTCTCTATCGACAACCTGGACTGCAGTTTTGTCATCACTCATCAGGAAGCCATACAACTGCGATCCATTTAATAGTATTTAAAATATTTGGCTAACTTTACTTAGAACTCTTTTATTCATTATTTGTTAACCTAATTTCGAAATAAAATTATTCATAAACTCGGCAGGCTATCACAAATTTAGGTACCTACTTGTTTTTTCCAACGTAGAACCAATATTCACGTTTGAATAAATATTCATCACCGTTATAATATAATATGATTATGTTTAAATATAATAATGTACCTACGTAAAGCAGTTTAAGTACAAATGTATTTATTTGTGTGCGTGTGTGTAATACATGGTTAAATATAGGTACGACGGCCACGGCGGTCAACTCGTCGACGGCATCAGCAGCAGCTACGGATGACCTGTAAACGCATGCACACACGCATTTATAGACGCACTGTGCGGGGTGGCGGCGGCGGAGGGGTTGTGTAGTGGGCCGCACCCATTCCACAGAAAGACTTTAATTTAAATCACCTATAACCATAATGTCGAAAAATAAATTCTCAAACAACCCGCAGAAGGAGAAAAAAATAATTTCGTAAATGTATAATATAATATTATAGGTGATTAAAGTGGTTACTGAGTGCATAGCGCAGGTAAACGACGATTGACAACCACACTATATAGTAGACCAGAGCTGCAGTGACGATGCAGCAACTGCAACAGCTGCACTGAAAGTGCCTGAAACGTATTTAACGAATGGCACGTGCTTGAGCTAAATAATAATAAACCATTGAGAGGCACTCAAATGTATTATGCGTAAAAGTGCAAAATTTTAATTTTAACTGATCGCTCCCATACGATGCACACTATATGCACACCGTATATACACACTTGTATAATATATTAATATTATATCATAATACCAAGAATACTACCTTTACCTTATCAGATTTTGATGTACGCAATAGCACCCAGAAATCTTAGCCTCGGTGGGCACGAAAAAAATGTACTGTGCCGTCCACGTGTCTGTTTTATTTTCAATCTACTATCGTAATAATTATATCGATCAGTGGCGGCGGAGCTACCTATACCTGCTCGAATCGGCTATGTCGTAACGCGCGCGTCTCGTTGAAACCGAAACGGATAAAAAATAAGTGCCAGTATGACATACAACAACTACAAACAGACGCCTGGTTCTAGAGTTTAGGTGGTGGGAGGGGGTAATAGAGATTTTCTGGAGTGTCCGTGCCCTTTCCCACCTGGGAACACGCACGCACACGCACTCGAGTTGCATTCTCTATCGATAGTACGGTCGTTTACGAAACAATATAATTAGGCGACCCGCGCGCAGTGACGACGACGATACGTCATCGTCATCACACCGAATCGTCACGAAAACCTCATCGCGGCAGCGAACAAGCAGCGATCGAGTGCGTGCGGTCGCGTGTGCCTCGTGTCTAATAATATTTATTTATTTTACTTTTCTTCTTTGCGGGCGCCGGTAGTGTAAAAACTACTACTTTAGCCGCCGCCACAACAACAATAATAATAATAGTGTAATCGTACTTTGACGTCGCGGCGTATAAAACGTGCGGTCCGTCGGTCGCACGCGTTCAGTCCGCATTAACGACCGTGCACGGCGGTCGCGAGCAACCGACCACGCACACCGACCGGATCCTCCGCGTAAGAATAACGCACTCTAACCGCCCGCGCGCGCAGCTATAGACGGCGTGTAGCCCCGGACCGCGGTCGCGTGCATCATCATCGCTTCCCGGACTGTGGCCGTATACAATAATACGACCTCTTACCGCAAACACCGTATCCGCGTCGATTATTGTTATATACATTTTAAACCCGATCGTATTCGCGGACGGACGGTACATCTCGACAACGTGCTTACCGCGATCGCCTCGCGTAACGTACAATAATAATATGATGGGCAGCGCCGACGTCTGGTGGTCGCACGTGCCGGTCGTCGGCCGCGCGGTCCGATTCGCCGTGCTTTTGATCGTCCTCCGGCTTGCCGATTTCATGACCGCGGTTACGTGTGCCGACGACGACCGACACCAGCAACACTTGCAGCAGCAGCAGCACGTCCACCTCACTGAACTGGGACGCAACATAATCAAAGGGCTGAAACTGGAAAAGTTACCGGACATGACCAAGGTATAATAATATGTATTACCTTGTAGCTATATAATCGCGAGACCGTTCGTCTGGAATGTTCTATAGTGTGACGAGGGGGCAGCTTTAAAATGATACATCGCGTATATAGGTAGGTACTAAATTACAATTGCGTAACGATACCTAATATTTATCTTTGATTTTCATGCTTGAAATTGCATTACGTTACGATTTATATATTATAAGCCTTTGCCTAAAGTAATAGAGTGGAGATCAGGTATACAAAATACGTCCAAAATTATTTACGACGAATTGAACGATGGCAGTAAATGGCTACACGAGAAACATATTCATATATAAATACGTCCCTGGATAATCTACATGACGTGATTTTCACATCATAATAGTTATAATTATTTTACGTCATATTACGTATACGTTGGAATTACGGGGACAAGTACCTGCACGGATCCGCGTTTACGGGGTAAGGGGAAAGAGAGTATCCTCGGGGTGTCGTATAGTTCGGAATTTAACAAATAAAAAAAAATTAAAAATAAATGCATAATATGCGTTTGGACAGTTTATCACGACTGTTTTTGTTTTATCATCGTGTATAACAAAATAATAGTAATAAGCACTTAAAGTACTAATTCATAACCCTACAGTCGCAATGGGAATGCATTCGATTTTTTATATGGTTTGACACGGTTCTGAGTACGTTACCTATTATGATCCCTTAAAATTACCACCTAATATTATGTTTGGTGTAACAGCAGCTGTCAGATATAAGAACGGGCCGATGCCAACTTATCGATTTTTCGTTGATTTTTTTTTTTTAGAGAACATGGGTTTTATATTCATAACAATCTACGTAGAAAGGAAGACGATTAGATTTTTGGATTGTGCGTAAAACGATAGTTTATTATAGAGATTTATCAGCCGGTGTTGAACGTGTAACGTAATATTAAAATATATTATATAGTGGTTGTAGCTAAACTCCTGAGTGTTGTTGCCACAATTTTTATAATTAAATCTCATACAAAAATTATTTGTATGAGGGGTATTTTTCTTTATTTTTTTGCCCCAGGGTGACAAATACTTATAGATCACGGGAGGATTACACGTTATATATTTACATAGATTTTACTGAATATAGCGGGATGATCTCTTGGCTAGTCGTCTCATTGGATTCTCTGCAAATGTTTTAGACGTAAGCTGTGAGATGAGGAATGATTGATCTATATAGTGATCATAAATGGTCCTGTGGAATCTTTATTTTAGAACATGGTAGCAGTTTGGTCTACCAGTTGATCCATTGAAGTAAGACATTTATTATTTCAAAAAGTATTAACGTAAAAAAATGTACATGGTTTCTATAGTCGTTTCGGAATAAGTAATAACATCTTTTAAAAACTAATGATATATTTTTTATTATTATAATTGTCTAAGTTTTTACTTTTTTGAATGGCAATGTATTGTTTTAATTTCATATTAAGAACGGAATATTTTTCTTAGTATTTCGATACTTAAAAATCGAATTATTAAGGACAGAGTTATGAGTTATAAGTATTTAAAGTACCTACTTATATAGATGAGCTGAGTGGAGTGATACGCGGTTACCCCTCAAATTTTTGGTCCACTTCTCCGCTCATCTATACTTTGAATACTCATAACTCATAAACTACTCTCCCTTAATTCGATGTTTATGTATCGGAATACTCTGAAAAATATTCATATTTGAAGAAAAAAACTTAAAAAATTATAAGGATAAAAAAATATGTTGTTTTGTAACGACTTGAAACCATGTAATTAATTAGTTTATTAATTCATGGAAAAATTATCGTTATGTAAATAATAAAAATTAACATATTATTATACTATAGCACTATTTCTCGACTCGTTAATAAGTTTATGATGCCCAGCATTGCACGCTGGTTAGGTTATACGTATAGGTATATTATATACGAATTGAAATCCAAAACGTATCAGCTCACATCCGTTTTTTGTTTATTGGTCTATAGGTAATATAATATATACTATTATATAGGTATTATAAATATATGTATATTAAATATGCCGCGCTTCTCTTTAATGATTTTCAGTCTCAATGACTTTAAAGCGGCGGCGGCGACGGCGTTCGGTCGTAAATTTTACGCGCCCAAATATACTAATAAACTAATATGGGATTAGAAATTTCAAATCGCCGCACAGCATAGACGACGTCGCATATATTGTATGATAATCGTTTGGTAGGCAGATGCTAGATAGGTATAGAATTAAATTAGTAGTCACTTTATTATATTATTATATTCCGTGGCCGATATTATATAGTCGATGTTAATCAGTAATCATGTATTTCTCGTTTGGCTGTATTATAAATATATTACATTTTAAACAGGCGTCCAAATGCACTCGCGTTTGACACTCGAGTGTAGGGGACACCTTATATAGATATATATATATATAATATATATGCCTCCTATTCCATATAATAGGTGTACTCACAAACGTTCCGCCTTGGCTTTCGGCATATTAGTATATAATACTATATAGGTTCCTCTTATATGTATATAGAGTATAGTCCACACGGTGAACAGTAATGAAACAATGATTGCACACGGCGATCGGACGATTGGAAAGTATATAGGTAGATAAATATATTTAAAAGGAATAATAATATTCTGTTTCGCAATCAATGATTAAATTATGTGGGTATCTTATACATTGTATAATTTTTGACATTTTAAATGGCACTAGGTACCGACAGAAACCATTATCATTTGTTCGGTTTAGATACCAATTAGGTTTTTTAAAAAGAAAAATTTGGTACTGCTTTCGGTTCCGGTTTTTAAAACTACAAAATAAAGGTTCCGGTTCCGGTAAATAACAGTATAAAAAGGTACCTATATTTTTTTCACAAAAGGAAAAAAAATCAATCAAGTAAAAATGTTATATTTTATATAATATATGCTATAACAAACGGGTGAATAACAATTTATACGTTTTTATTTTGGTAACTACTCATATTTTATCGTTTTCTAGAACTGGAACTTAAATAGAATATAAAAATATAAAATTATAAATCCATGTATAAATTGGTTTTACAATAATCTTTAAATACAAAAAAAAAACAACACTAAAATTCTAAACGATTATTAATTTATTAAATATGCTAAATCACTCTTATTATATTTTCTTTTTATATTATTTTTATGTAAGAACCGTTTCGGTTTTCTTGTTATCATTATAATTTTTCTCTCTTCTCTTTTGTTTTTAAAGATAAGTATTCTTGCTCTACGAAATGAAGAGGTTGTACCTCAGTGTAAAGTTTCTCTATATTTATTATCAGGGCTGTAAAGATTATTTTTATAAAATATTCGAATAAGTAAACAAAATATCATTGAAAAAAGTATTTAAAATAATATTTAAATATTTATTTGTCCATTGTATTTTAAATACTTAAAACTTTTTTTTATTCTTAATATTAATTTTATTTATATCCCTAAATAGCTACTACATTTAAAAAACATGTTATATTCAAGATGTTTGTCAGCCATTGCTTTTCTTTGTTTTGTTATGATAGCACCACCTATGCGATAAGTGGATACCTAATTTTGTAATAATCTGACAATAACTCTCAAAAAGTCGTAGACATAATATTCTCAAAATTGGCTATAAATAGAAATTTTAATAATTCTAATAAAATATTATATAACACGAGTTTAACATATACACATATTTAAGATACATTAGTATTCAATACCATATAAAAGTATTTAAATATTACTCAAATTCCAGAAATAAATAAAATATTTGAATACCAATACTCTAAGTAAGTAAGTAATATACTTGTACTCAAATACATTACACCTGTTTGTTATCTTATGTATATTTCTTGTAATTAGAATACATTTATTTATTTATTTACAACACCCAAATTCAATGGACCAATTATTATTATTTACATAAGTAAAATTCCTAAATAAAATTGGAACCGAAAACCATCGAAAATTCTCTAATCTCTATCAACTAATATCAGTCACGGTTCCATTTTAGGTTCTTAAGTAAGCCTAAAAAGAATTCCGGTTCAAATACTGGTATTTTAATTTCGGTTCCAATAGTACACATGTATATTATACCTTATTAACGCATCGAACAAGCTCCAAGATGTATCTATATATTAAAAAAACGTCAATTTGTTTTAGATTCTGAGCGGAGCGATGCATGTATTGGTTTTATGATGTGTGTTTTATTTAAATTTTTGTATCCGTCATAATCAAGTTTTAAAGCAGATAAGATAAAATACTTCAATCTTCAACATCGGAAAAAATAAAAAATATAATATGGAATACCAATTTTTAACAAAAAAACGGGAATTTTCACGAAAAACTAAGTTTGTAGTAACTCAAACACGAATAACTATAAAAGATTTTTAAATTTTTAACCTAATGTTTGTGTAATCATTTTCCATACATGATAACATTTTCAAATTATTTTGACTCTTTTTGAGTTTAGGCATGAGAAATTTTCTATTTTTTTCGTTTAACTATTGTCGATAAATAATTTTTCTTTCATTCAGAATACTTGACAATTTAATACAAGGTTCCTCATAAGTTGTTATTATAGTTTAATTATAAAAGAAAGTTGAGCTTAAATCCACAATATTTTTTTATGAGCATTTGAAGTTCAAATTTTATAATTATGATTTTGTATACCTTTACACAAATTTTTTATAATTATATTATAAAAATTAATTTTTTTATAAATCTTAGATCCAAATTTAAAAATATCACACTATGAACAATTTCAATTTTAATGATTTTTTTTAAATCCTTATTTTAATGAGTACCTAGCAGGTGTATGAGTATAATCTATATTATTTTAGCTCCCAGAACATATAGTGTATCAATATATACATATTTATTTGTTTCGTTTTTTTATGTTTACAGTGTGCAAGAGCGGATTCTTAATAAATTAGATATAACAATCTATGTACAGCAGGTAGGAGAAGTTTACCGGTTTTCGATATCTTTAATTATTGGTGTATATTCTTTTGATTCGTATTATAGATACAATAAGAGTGTGTGTGATCGTTAAAGTGTTAATAGGAAAAGACTAATCATAACATCAATAACTAGTTTCTGCAGTATAAAAATATATAGTATTATATATTATAATACTCATCCAAATCTAAGAATGCGGGTTACGTAAACTAAAATAATTATGGGATTTTAATTGTTAAAAACATAAAAAAAGTTTGTTTCGCTTCTTGACAAATACCATTAATGCGTTTCGTACACAATACATAATAATAGTATAACGGTCGATACATTAACTTCGTTGTTGGAATTCTCCTATTTCTTTTTCGAGTTATAAAATAACATAATAATGTATATTACTATGCTATATACCTACTTGAATTGTGACCCCGTCCATTAAGAAGGAATTCGTGTTTACAAATATAATCGAAATGTTTAGGCTTGTTCCTCATTATCTATTAAAGAGTATATATGTTACATATTATATAGGTACCATATAATACAAACGCTATGCGTTGTACTTTGTGACTTGCGTCGAAAAAACCAATTAGGTAGGTAATAAATTACGTATTCTGAATAGGTATGTAAATATAAAAAAATACTATTATACATATTTTTGTATGCATGTGTACGACTCTTTTTTTTTTAAGTAGAATCGTTTCCGACGTATAATGTATAAACATGCAGTAGTTATGTGACATGTGTTAATGTGTTATATTATAATATTATGCATGATGTGACAATTTAAAAATCTCGCCATCTCCAATATTCAATACATTATTACACTATAATATTTAATACCTATTTATAGGTGAATAAGTTGCGAATGAATTATACGTTTTTCAAACAATCAAAAGATTATGATCGTTGGAATTTAGAATTTTAATTTCAATTTCCCCGTTACATCAATGACATTGTTAATTACTATTATTATCTATTAGTAAACTTTTCAAAAAACCTACAGTTTTTTTTCCTTATTTAGTATTGAACGGTAATATTACACATTATGTCGTTAATTCCATCATAAAATTTAAAAAAAACTAGTCTCGATTGATAAATAAATAAAATATTTTTTTTAATTATTAAATTACTAAACGAATAATAATACATACAAATATGAACGTATTTATATTAATAAGATATCTGAGAAATGCATTTAAATTTTAAATTATTGAAAGAAAATCTCCGAATCGGTAATTAATGAACTTATTCGTTAATATGAAAACATGAATAATTTTAGAGTTCAACGTGTTCAAATAGATTGATGCGGCTGTATAATACTGCAATTTAAAATAAATAAAAATAATAAATAAATTATAATATTTCTATTATTAATTATTATGAAGTAATGATAAAAAAATACATGGAATAGTTTACACAATTAAACGGTTTTGAACAATAACTTAATACAAAATCCTGATCTATTTATTTTTCTTATACCTACCTAATTTGTACTTTAAAAAAAACACGAATTTATTACAAAGTATTTGTGCTACAATATTTTTGGAGAAATTACGAGTGCGTCGTTCGATGTATTATTACTATAGTACACAAAACTATTTATTGCGATGATGGTTATTTATGTGGCAGGACAACCGTAAAACAGATAAAGCATATAAAACAATATTATTATGAAATTAAAAAACAAAAGCGTATACATATTAAACGGAGTATAGTTTTATTATGTTTCGTAACAACTATAATTAGTGCAACACGTCATGGCACGGCATGCCTAAATCGTTAAAATAGATTAATTCCGTTATTTCATTCATAACCGCAATAATTCGTCTGTTATATTATCGTTTGGTATATTATAGTATTTAAGCGAAGTGCGTACCTAATGGATCCGAAATTGTTACAGATAAAAACACTATATTATACAGTATACACTCTACAATTCTACAAACCCGTGCATTTATCAGCCATCTGTCAATATGTAAAACATAAGACTTAATCAACAAAAAAGGGGTTTATAAGAACTCGACATGAATTAGAATTAGAATAACATGTCTTAGAAACGATACGGATTACGAAACAAATTTTATTAGCCATTTAACAAGAAGATTATAAAATACCTAAGTTTATTACTAGCTATATATAAACATTAGCTCATAACTCGCTTAAAAATTAAAATATCGTAAAATAACTATGATACAACAATAAAATAGTTAGAGTTATTATTAAGTTTGATAACACATGAATTCACTCCAATATTACATGACAAAATTGATTTTGCTGAACTCTGACATTTGGTAGTGTAATTTTATTAGACGGAGACAACACACTTGGGTATAATTGGCGTTTTCTTATGTTAACTGATACATTGATTAAATACATAATATACAATATACAATATATGTATAATTGATCAATGGTTGAAATTTGAAGAAATAAAAGTAACTATAGACGGTATGGCACTATGGCGTAATAATAATGTGATGATGTGGTATTTATTAAATTGCTATTTAACTTATACCTCATAGTTCATACCTACATTACTTGCACCGATAAAAATCACTGAAAAACATCGGTACGGCTGATATTCCATAAATGCGCACCGCATACCTACATATCAATATTATTTTGATGCCGGGTTATGCGTGCCGCGTATAATAATAATACTAAATAATCACGTGAAAGAGACAGAGACAGAAAACGGTCACACGTCAGCGACAGGGGCAAATACGAAAAGCCGCCCGGACGAGCGTCCAAGAAATATAATACATAAATACATAATATATATGTAAATAGGAAGATAAAAATAATTCGTTTTTTTTTTTTTTTGACTTTAACGCAGGTGGACATTGGCAACGATGAATTCCATTGCAAGTATTTGGAATATTTCCGGCGATTGTACGAGGATGAATCAGAATTTTACGATTCCGACGACAACGATGATGTAACAATGGCAGCGGGTTATGATAATGACGACGGCGACCACGACGTATCCGCGGTACAAGTACGGGGCCGAGTAAAACACTTCGGCGGCGATAACAGAGACGACGAATCTCCGCAGCTGCCGACAGGTAATGCGTCATAAAAAATAATAATATATGTCTACTCGTTTACCGTATATAACTTATTAGTTATTACCATTGATCATATATTTATATAGATAGTATCTGTCTTTAATCAATGGTATTACCTATCTCTGCAGCCTATATGTCTGGCTGTATCTGATCGACGGACAACGATTCGCAATGATGCTAGGCACTTCAGGGCTGGTTAAGCAATGATCTTTAACCCGGTTATTAAAGGCGAACAGTTAAACAACGATATAATAAAAACAAATTCAAAGTTATAACAACAGATTACATTTTTTTTAAGTTTAAGGTGAACTTACGTTAAAAAAATACTTACTTTTTATAATATAACTTTATGAAGTCGAGGTTTTTCTTGTTAGGTAATAAATAAGTTTTTGACATACCTATCTAAATGAGTATAAGTTACTAAAAAACGTGGTTTTGATTTTAAAATAATTATTTATTATGTATTTAGTTCATTAAAATACGACTTAGCGGGTTTTAATAAGAATCCAATGAAAGTTTGTAATTTAACTTTAATTTATTATAACTCATAAATGTACAATAAATTGCCTTACTAATTCATCCCAGATATACCTGTGGTTTACCAACTTTGTATTTATTCGGTGTGTTAACTATATATTATATTTACCGTCGTCGTTACATGTATCTACTCGATGACGATTTGACGATTTACTTTATTTTAGTACTAGATGTCCTGCATGAATCTGTATGAATTTACTTTCGAGTTTATTAATTTCTTCGTAAACTTCATAAACGTGAAATCGGAATTTCTAAATTATACGAATAAATGTATTATAAAACAAAAATTATTAAGTGGATAAAATTGAAAATATTTATTTGAAATCTGACTCACATTTGTTAATATGAGGGGTCGAGACGTCGAGTAAAAAATCGGTCAACGTGAGTAAAATGTCTGGACCATGTGTACAATCAGTGGCGGCGTGAACTTATTTTTTCAATGACGCAGTAAAAGATTTTAACACCCACCCACCCACGTTTTTTCAACACCGAAATATTTAAAAAAAACATAAGACACTAAAAATAGATGCAGTAATATTTAATTGTTTTCAATATATATAGGTATGTAATAATATGTGTTTATATACATAAATTATAATACATATATTATAATTATTCATACAGATATTTTATTATATCTTTATATTTATTTGAATAATAATGATTTTTGTAAAAGTTCACTTGATTGAGCATATGTATCGATCACTTCATTCATGTCGACATGGATATCCTTTTCGCAGCTTAATAGCATTAAACTTTCAAGTCTTGTCTGCCCCATAGTTGATCGCAACCTTGTTTTTATTAATTTGACCTAAAACAAATTTTAATCGACTATATTTTATTATAAACTTATAAACAATAAACAAGGCATTTGTAATCTAACAATTTTTTATTGTTTATATTATAAACATAACATTTAAAAATTTAAATCATACTTTAGAAAATGTACGTTCCGCGGTTGATGATGAAGGTGGAATGGTAGCCAATGCTTTATAAGCTTTATATATATTTGGAAAAGCTAAAACTAAATCATAGCTAGACAAAAGTTCAATGATTGTAGTAACTGATATTTTAGCTGTGACCTTATCTTTTTCATTTATTTTTTCATTATCTGAAATCTCCTCCTCAGTAGAACTTGATATCTCATTATTGTTGTCAATATTCATATTTGAATTTGATGCATGTAGATCTGAAGATAGTTTCATTCCATTCAGTAGTTGATTTATATTATTTTTCAGTTGCACATATTCAATTCTTAATTGGCTTCCATTTACACCAATCCATGGAGCTATATGTTCAAAACTATCTAATGGAAGTTGTTGAGATTTACATAACAAGCGATCAGGATTTAATAAAGCTAGGCCTTTCATAATTTCTTTTGCTTGACTGAATCTTTCGGTTATTGATGTGATAATTTGATCCAAAGCAGCATAATAAGTGTTAATTTTGTACTTATGGCAAGCTGAATCTTGAATTTCATCTTCTGCATTTTCACCTGCCATTTTCTTTTTCGTCCTCTTTCTTACTTCTTTAAAATCACAGTTGACAACTTCATTTACTTTTCCATATTCTTTAGTAGTTTTTAAAAAATCATCAAAAGAATCATCAGATTGTAACTCCATTAAGTTTTCTTTTGCAATATTAACCAAATTTAATGCTTCAATAAAATCAATGTTTCTTGATTGCATTGTACAGTACAATAAACATATGCCAAATATAAAAAACATCGATAATTTATGTGCACGATGATGTTTGGTGATTGTAAACATTTTCAACTTGCTTCGTCAAAGAACAAATTAAAGAATTAAACTGTAAATTTTTATTTTAATTGTCTTGTTGACTTTTATTAATTTAGGTTAATTTTATGATAAGGTAATTGCTAAATTTTCTTCCAAATAATAGAATAGTTGGTGAACTAAAAATAAATTGATGAAATTATCGAATCGCTACTTTAAAGATTAAGTCTACCATGTCCAATTGGCAATATGATCATAATAAGTTATGTAAATTCAATATTTAAATTATAATTACATTTTGTTGATACACGTATGAGTGTATGACGTATACGGTATATACCTATAATATATCACTTGACTCTACACAATGGAGACCCACGATATATTAAAAGCGAACTGTATAACTATATTTTAAACTCTACATCTACTACACCGGTGCAACACGATTGCGCTCCAATATATTATATAGATATATATATATTCCGTATATGTTATATATATACTCAAAATAATTTTCTAGTACACTATTTAAAAATAATTTTCCTTTCCAATTTTACAGGGTTAGGACTGACAACCAAATTTAATTGTAGGCTTAGTTAAAAATTTCTAATTACATTTTTAACCAAGCCTACAATTGGAAATTATTTCTAATTATTATTGTTAGAAAAAAAACGTATTTCGAAATTTTTCACTAAGCCAAAAATTTAATTTTGATGTCAGTCCACTACACTATATTATAAGTATTAATACAGATAAGTAGGTACTTGGAAATCCGTATGTCATCGGTCAACATTACGATACAACTACAACAAAGTTTGGATAAATTAGTTTTAAATAGAGAATAAGATAATGACATAATGTACTAGGTACTTATATCACAAGTAGCCAGTAGGTATCTATATAATAACTATATAGGCTATAATTAAATCAACTTCGAGCAAATATTATTGTAGTTTTTTTTTGCGCAAACACTACTTCTGCACGTGCGACATTTTTCGTATTCATTGTTATTATTATTTATCAAAAAATTACATGACCATCAAATTTATTGATTTAAATAGGTATACAATATAATATACAGATTAACATGCGCTCTGATTCGTTAACATTCGTTCCTATATAGACCTCTTATTAAGTAATATTATTTTTAAAGAAAATTGAAACGGCCACGGTCGTCTACAATAATATGCATTATTAATATTTATTATGTTTCTTTAATATAAAATTGATATTTTGATTGCACCAAACGCCTAGTATTAAATTAACATGATGTACTGCACTGTGCACAATGATTCACGCTGTAAAACATTTTTAAAAACGCTATTTTCCCAATTTTAAAGGGCGATATAACTTGTAATCATTAATTATTCATTAACCCGAAATTTCAATAGGTATTAACGGAACTTTTCTCACATTGATTATGTATATATATGTAGGTATTTTGCCGCAAGACCCACCTTTCACACGCTTTGTGCGTAGTACGAAATTTGATTTTTTATTATTTAAAACTAATTGAAATTTAAAATTGTATTGTCTTCGTGTAAGAAAAATGTAAATTACAGTTCTGATTTATTAGAAAAAAAACATTGATGTATCATGTATGTCACATTTACTTTTCTAAAATCCTTGATTGATGACTATATTATGAGCAATCGGCTAAGAGTTTTTTAAATGTGGGTGTGTATATTAAAATACAATTTTAGGTCAAATATGATTTACCTGTGTATTAATTCTTAATTACTTAAGAGTAAGCTATAATAGTTAGTGACCGGGGCGTATTAAGGGGAGAGTCAAAAGGAGCAGCTGCTCCAGGGGGCAAGAGAGGAAAAAAATAAATATAGATAATTTGAATGTCAATGACTGTGTGTTAAAAATAATTTTTATTATTTTTATTTAGAAAAAACATGAAATAAAATATGAATTATTTTTAATCTTTATTTGTGTGTTGTTGTTATAGTATGTGTATGACCTTTTGTGTATGACCCATACGGTAATGGACGAAGTGTAGT
Source organism: Neotoxoptera formosana (assembly GCA_022818045.1). Lineage (NCBI taxonomy): Eukaryota > Metazoa > Arthropoda > Insecta > Hemiptera > Aphididae > Neotoxoptera > Neotoxoptera formosana. Next base: position 45,107,682 of record CM040630.1, on the reverse strand, counting down.
GAAACGTTGACAAAACGGAAAACTAGTTATTTTTTTAAAGCATTTTTTTTTTCAAATATACAATTATTATTGCATTAATTGATATTTATATTCACTAAGACTTCAGTGATTTCAGTCTTCCACTCTTCAGAGTCTAGATCTCAGTGTTTGTAAACATTATGACATATTATTTGATGATTATGGTCATTATTCATATTTTAGAGACTCCGGAGTATTAGTATTGTTATTGTAAGTTAGTATAGGCCTATAATACTAACTTACAATAACAATATGATTCAAATAAGTTTTATTCTAAGGATTTTTATCTATTGCCCAAACTCGGATGTTATTGTCTGATACTATCTGATTAGCGAGAAAGGGTACATAGCGGTTTATAAAATCTTAAATGAGATAAGATAGGAATAAAAATAGAAAAATAAAAATAGAGGCGTGTTGTCATAAATATTATTAAATCAATAAAAATTACGGAATAATATATATTGATGGGATAAATGATAACCATTTACGAACTTATAAATTTTTAAACGTTGAACTGCGCTATGTAGTTCAATAATTTGCATTTTATCTATAACGAGAAAACACGACGTTTTTATGTTTCAGATGACGACGGTGGTGTGCTGCAGCGCACTGCGACCATCACGTTCCCGATTGATAAGACGATGGTGCGCGGTAGTGGTGGCCGAGCGACGACCATCAAATCGGTGGCGCGAATCTACGCGGACGCCCCTCACATACGGGTCCAAGTGTACGGACGCCTGCTGCAGTCAGCCGGCGCTGTACCACGGGAAAACCCGTCGCTAGTCGCCGACCTCACGTGGCCGAGTGGCGGTGGTGGACGGTGGATGGACCTGGACGTGACGCACCTGTTGCGGCCGCGGAAACGTCACCGTGGCGGGGACGCAACCGCTGAGTCCCTGGAACTGTCGTTACGGTACTCGGAGACGGTGGCCGGATCGATCCATTTCGGTAACGAAACGGACACCAATGACAGCCGACATCCTGTTCTGCACGCTTTTATGGATGGAGCGGTGGACGGCGGCGCGCGTTCGGCGACCGCAACCGTCCAATGCTCCGGCGAAACGAAACGGAAAAAACGAGACGGTAAAGGCGGTCGCGGCCGTGGTAAAAAACGTCGTCGACCAGCCGCGTCCTCCGGTCGCGTCCGTCGGACCGACTGCAAGGTAGAGGCAGTGGCGGGGAACGACAACAGTACCGAGCACGGCGGAGGCGGCGGGAACAAATGTTGCCGGGAACAGATGCACGTCGTTTTCGCTGATATTCCCGGTTTCGATTTCATCGTCGAGCCCAAGGGGTTTGACGCGGGCCTTTGCCGGGGACGGTGCCCGGCAAAGTATAATCCGGCTACGCGGCACGCATTCATCCAGAGTCTGTTGTGGAAACAGCACAACAACCGCCGTGGTGGGGTCGCCGGTGGCGGCGGGGAAAGGCGGTCCCGGAGAAAGGTCCGCCACGGCGGTGGAAGCTCAGCGCCACCCACAACAAAGGCTCCTCAGCCTCCACCCAAGCCTTGTTGTGCGCCCAGCAAACTCGACCAGTTGCAGATCATTCACATCGATGAGATGGATCCTAGCTTGCTGAAGGTGACAACGTGGAAAGAAATGGCCGTTGTGGAATGTGCATGTTCGTGATGTCCTTTGGGTTCAGTTTGACGCGAGTGTAGGGTGCACTTGCACCCCATCCGACACTTACCCCTTCGCCGACTACAGTATTATAATTTATCATTGTTGTTATAGTCGAGCTTGCGTAAACATTAATTATCGTATACTATGTATGAGGTCCCCCGCTTGGAACGATTTTTATTTTTGCCTCCGTCATCATTGTTTACATTATTGTTGTTTACGCGCTTTATTAAAGGACGTGTATCCAATGATTTACCTATATTTGGTCATTCAGATATATTTAGTAATTCTGTACAAATTTCAAAATGATTGGTTATCATGCCGTTTTAGAGATTATAGTATTTCGGATAACGATACAACATAGACGGCAGAACAAAAAAACAGGTTAACTTGGTGCTTTTTATACAGTGCATTTTTATTTATTTATTTATTTATTATTTATTACTACTTAATACAGTTTTTCGGTATCACGCAAGTGTTGGAAAATGTCGTATCGACGATAATGGTGCCCATTTTATAAATAATGACTAGGAAACGGACCTGAATGTTTAACATATATTATAGCCCTATAGGTAATACGAAAAGATTTGTTGATCTCGGCGCCGCGGTCGCATAGTGTTTAAGCAATTTAACAAATATTACGTATTATATTGTATGCGATATATGCGCGTTTGATGACGAATCGCCAAGATGTATGGGCCAAAAATATATTATACTATTATTATTTATTGTATAATATGCTCAAAATGATCTAATGAATTTTGTATTGTTTACGAGTTTTCTCTAATAGATTATATTATATAGTTTATTACACATTAGTTACATTTTCTATTATACAACTATATAGCTATTAATTCCAATGTTTAGACTTTAGACGAGTGTTCATAATTTTTAGTAAAAAGTTTTGATGGTTTTGTATATATAGGTAACGTAAGAAACCCGCAAGAGCCCAACTTGTGTTCATATATTATTGTATAATATTATAATCTCAGAAAATTAAAAGTTTAAATTATTATTGTTATAGTAAGTATTTATAAAAACGAATCGCGGTCAAGTTCAATGTCGTTTAATCGAAAACAAAACGTGGTCGTCTGTACTCCGTAGCTACCGTAGCTCCGTTCGTTTATTAATGAAATATTGTTTGTAATTTTATATCTGCATCTAAAACGTTTAAGTGCTCTCTGTAGTTTTAAGCATTATTGCAAATATTCACGACTAAAATATAATTTTTTTAACCCTCATATAGCTGTAGATTATTAAGCATTAGCTATATTTTATTATTTGTTTGTATGTTTGTTTGTTTATTTATTTATTTATTATTTTATATATTATGGTATATTTTAAATTTTAATACATTGATAGAAACACGGTCGTCACTGTGCATAACCGACGTAGAATATTATTAAATGATTAGATCGTTTTAAACTTCAATAATATAATATGACTAGGTATACGACATTTAAATATGGTATGATGTATTTTTATTACCCACGTGGGCAAGAACTTATTTAGTGTAATATTCTTAAGCACGAGTTTAATATTAGCCTTAGCTCATTATTTTTAATAATTTTTGTACAAAACCACGATCGGACGTAACGGCATATTATATTAGGTATATTATATTATAGTATTATCATGATTAATGCGCTATGTCCTCAAGGTGAATCCCATCCTATTTTAACCATAATATATTATTTTAATTTATATTCTATATATCACAGGGATATTATAGTAGGCATTTTTCGTTTTTTTTTCTGTGCGTTTTTTTGCAGTTCATTGTTATTTTGTATTTTATATTTCATGTATATATTTTTGTTACTGTATATACCTACTCAGTACTCGTCGACTAAATTATATCCCATTATAATATTAACGCAATCGGAAAGTGCCAACACTTTAAAGAATATTGTTAGCTATAAGTGTATAATATTATTTTCTTTTTTATTTACAATCCTTTTATCGAACGTTTAAAAAATAAACCTTAAAATAATTTCCTTAACGATCACATCCAACATACATTATACGCTAATACGTTATTACCTAAACGTATAGGGACATAAAATGCAATATTAGAATACGTTATAGGTACGTAGATATATGCGTAAAACGTGAAATAGTTTTGTTACCGGTTTCATAGTTGTTCGTTCGTTTTACTGTTAACCACGATTACGGTTCTATGTAGTATCTAAAAAACAACAAATCATCCAACCATATGTTATTAATTTATATAGACAAACGATAGGTAACGCTGTAAGGAATAAGTGATTAAAATACTATTACATTTTAAGCAATACCTATATTTTGACTGTGATATTTTATACCTATTATTAATGTTATTAGTAGTTATATGTACTTAAATAGTTAATGTAGTTTGATTTCAATTTTTCTGTTTTTTTTTTAAAAAAATAAATTAATAATTATTGTCATAATAAAACGCGACGTGTGATTACCATAATATTTTGTCATCTGCGGTAATGTGACGTCTGTATAATGCGTAAAATAATATGATTGTGAAAAAAATAAATATCTTTGCGTTTGTTTTGATTTTTTATTGTTATTATTACTATTTCTCTAGTGCCCTAGAAAATATCAAGGAAATAAAAACAAAGTTAAAATGTCGACGAGCTCTGGAAGATGTGTGTAATAATATTTACAAATGACAGAACTCATTCAGAAAATATGCGGCGCTTACGGATGACGAACGCTAATTATAACTTGTATTGCAGTTATTTTCAGTACGGTTTGTAACTATTATATAATGAAATACATATATATATATATAAATATTATGTACTCCGCCTCGTTGTTTATATTTGATTTTACAAGGAAATACTTAATAATTATATTGTATAATGATATGTAAATTTAGATCAACTAGTCAACACTGGCAGAGGTGGGCGACGATTAAACTCGGTTTAATGATCAAAACAACATTTTTTCGGTGGTAAATTATGGGCCATTGGAATGTCTAAAAATACTTAAAGGCACAAGCGTAGGTGGACGAATTTGGTGGCATTATTTTACATTTGTAAATGGCGTCGTTTTACGAGTACTTAATATATACATAAACAATATTGTAGTAATCGCGCGGCCGTTTGTACATAGGTAACTAACGTAGTAAAGCACTCGCCACTTGGGCGGTATAATTATACATTTTTCTTTCTCACATTATTTTTCTTCCCCGAACGTTTATCTAAATTTATAAGTACTTACGTCTTACGCCTCTCGTGTATTAGGTACATCAGAATCTTGACAATACAATCGAAATCGATCTCGTCAAAAGTGGGCGTGCGGTTGGTTTTCCGTAAAATTATAGTCACATTATTAACTTATTAATTATTCTTATACACACCTTCAAACAGTAACGTTCGATTTACGATTTACCTAGTTATTTCAAACTTTTGGATAATATTCTACCAAAAATAAAGGATAGTGTAAACAATTCCGTCATTAAACGTCTCATAAATGTAAGTATGCAACGATTTATAAAATGTATTGTTATCACCTAGCCGTAGTCTATTGGCGTTTTTGCCTGCAACATTTGTTTTCTTCCGATTACATTTCAATATTTCCTAGTGACTTATGAGTCAATTTCTGAATATTAATGTAAACATATGACATTTGATTTTTCATTCTTAAAATTAATCGATGTCTAATTTGAAAGAGGGGAAAGTTAAGTTGAGTGAACACAATATAAAATTAATTTAATTCGCTAAGTCTAAAGTTAATATAGGAAAAAATAGTAACTTAAGTAAGTTTAAGACAAGTTACCTAATCTATTTTTTTTTAATAAGTACGTTTATCACGTAAATAGTATTTTATCACTATCTATATTGTTTTAACAAGAAACCTAACCGGTGAAGCCCGAAAGCGCAAATCGACCTTTTTTTCGATAGCTCAAAAGCGCAAAATGAATTTGCGCTTTTGTACCTTGGTAGTGGGATAAAAGCGCAAAAATAAATTGTATAACCTGATACAATATTTTACTGACCTAACGCTCGACCCAACAGATATTACTATAATTAGGTAAAGTATGAGACTGTACTGTACTTTTCAACTTCAGTGAGTTTTCTGGTGTGCATTTATAACTGGTGCATTTGAGATGTACCTATACATTTTAAAAATTCTAAATAGTTTTCAAAAGCGTCGGGAAAAACGAAAAAAAAATGAGAATAAACGGACATTTATACGCAAAACCAATTTTTGACAATCGATTTTGTTTTAAGGTGTCACACAAAACAACGGTTATTAAACCGTAGATACGTAACATTTTTAACGAATATTTATATTAGCATTTTCTATACACCATACAGTTGTCAATATATTTTGACCCTTTCTCAACTATTTAGGTATAGTAATTTTTTTTTAACTCTTTCAAAATTTAATACAAAGGTCTTCATAAGTGGTTACTAGTGTATTTAAAAAAAAAAGTTGAGCGTAAATGCATAGTATTTTTTTATTAGCATTTGAAGTTAGAATCTTAACAAAATTCATCAAATCCACGACAATTTGCAAGTTATTTTGTAGTTAAAAAATTATAAAATGTTCAATTATTTTTATAGCTAAGGATTGAAAATTTAAAACAATATTAATATAATATAATGTAGACGTCGTGGGTGTTCAAAACGGTAGATACATTTGTTACTCTTTGACGCTGAGTCCATTATTTGTCACCCAATATCGATTTTATATTATGTATCATCTATGTCGAGCAGAAATATATAATTTTTTTTTTTGGTTTAAGGTTAGTTTAGCTGACATACGATTAAGCCTCCACTCCTAAATAAGCCACCAGCCTATTTCATATTATATATTATAATACATTACAACATTAACTTACTTTTTTGTCTATATAAGTATTTTGAATGCAATATAGAAATTATATTTCTTCTCGTCATTGATAAATTATTTTGTACTATCGTCGAGTACGTTTTTCACATTTCACTAGATTGTCGATAAGTTCGGTTTGTTCAGAGTACACAATAAGGTCGATAAAAATATTGGTGTTTTAAGTACTTAAATACTTAGTAGGTATTAAGTATGTAGATATTATTACATAACTATAGTAATTTTGTGAATTTTATAAATTAGTCATCGGGACTTAAATAATTATTTTTAATGTTTAATGTTATTATCGTTTTTCTTGCGTTATAATTATATCTATATAACCAATAACTGACAACTACTTTATTTGTCCGAGTCGCAAGTGCATTTCAATTCATAAGATTGAACACTCGTAATTAATTGTAAATCACACCTTCATAAGTGATTGGCCTACTTACATTGGTAAACAAAAATTGTCATACGTATGCGTTATGCTTTCTGTAGGTATTGAGACCTATTTCCGACAGTTTAACGGCAATATGTTTATTTAATAATAGAAATGAAAAAAAGTTACTTTAATAAGTTAAAAGTGTTTTGAAAAAGTAACAGAAGCCACGTTTAACATTGAGTGTATATATTTTTTTTACCACAAAATTGTATTCAGAAAAACAAAACATTGGTAATGAAATAAAAACTGTGTTTTATTAGATAAAGATTATTATTGAAGATATTCTTACCTCGATAAGAAAATAAAAAGCAGATAAGACTTGAATGTTGAACTCAATGGCTACTCTATAAATACAATTTGTTTGATCAAAACAATGACAAAGTATTAATATTACATACATTTTTACTAGTAGGTACTTATGTCGCTTTAAATGATAACGGTTGGAGTTACATTGCACTTGAAATTACTCATTTGTAATTCAAAGTATAAAGACTTCTTGTTGAATAGTTTAGTAGTGATATAGCTTGGTAAAAATAACTCTTAAAATTCGGTATAATGTCCATAAGCATTACACAATTATCAACACTAAAGATAAATTATAATACATAATAATATTATGATGGTACTAAATGCTTTATTATATGACAACATAAGTAGATGTGTAAAAAATGTATTTTCAATTGAGGTAGGTACTTATACAGTAACTGGTGGCATTTTCATAAGATTTGGGTAGTGGGTGCCTACCTATATTATAGAAGGGTAATGTCTTAAATAAATGTTACTGCAATATCACTGAGCCCGAGTAACTTATCATACTATTGTGATTTCATGTTATCTTATCAAATAATATTATCACAGCGAAATAACGTTTAAAATGTAAAAATATTTTATTTATTATATGTATAAGATTAAAACTAGTTACCCCGAAATTTACTTTATTAAATATTGTTATTTATTAATTAAGTATAAACTTTAAAAGTAATATTGTCTTCGTTATTTCTTATATTTATGTCAATTTTTACAATAAATACGCAAATAGGTACGTAAATATTGTAGGGCGCTACGGTCAGGATTGATGGTGAATGATAAATAACGCAAATTATTTATTGCACAATGGCGTATTAACACTTTATATTATAATCATATCTGATCATATCACAGAATAGAATATCACTTGTTATCACTTATTACTACAATATTCAAGCGGATCAATATGATAAAAAGTGTAATACCTACTGACATATTTTTGTAACATTTGTTTTTATTCAATTATAAATAATAATGGTAAAAGCTTCATCAAAATGTATACAAGAGTAAGTACTACAAAGTAGTATTTTGGTTAGAGTATGAACTAATTAATTAATATGACAAAACTTTGTTTTGCATTTTCAATCTCTACCTATAATAATTGAACATTTTTAAATAGTTAACTACAAAATTATTTGAAAATTTTTTATTCTCATAAAACTAAAAACTTTCATATTTCTAATAATTTTTTTTTTTATTACTAAAACAACAACTTATAGACACCTTGTATTCAATTTCTAAGTTTTTAACCCAGCAAGATTATTTATTCAATAAACTTAGGTCCTCACCCCCCCCCCCCCCCAAAGAAATGCATCATTGTAAAATCAATACGTTACAATAATCGTTCTACTCAAAATTTAAAATAACAATAAAAATATAATTTATTAAAATGTTTATTATTTGAAAATAAATATATGAAGAAAAATGCTAGGTGGCTATAGGCCTATAGTTTATATTCTCCATACAAATTAGATAATACGCATAGGCATATGTATTTGCTCTAATATTATTTAGAAACAGGCTGCAGTAAGAATGTGGTAAGTAGATTTTCTATGTTTAAATCAATATAAAATTGATTTACCTGATTTTCTCTAAACCTATTCAGGGTCGGATTGGTCCGGCGAGTTACTGAGTTAAAGTCGGGGGGCCGTGAAATTATTTCAAACATCAGTAAAAATTATAATTGAATCGAGTTATTAAATCACACCATATTTATAATCAAACGTTGAGAATCCAAAAACTCGGTTGGCCGATACCTTGCCAATCTGGAGCTGAACCTATTCAACATAAGATTTTCAAAGTTTTCTTTGTCTTCTTCATTTTATATAATTCTGTCCATTTGTATAACAAAAATAAAAAACAATTTGGTTAATATAACATTTTAGAGACTTTAGTATCACAAAAAAAATCCAAAACAATCTTCACTATTATTAGGTTATATATTTTATTTTTTATTAGTATGGTAATATAAACCTAGTACAAAGTAAATCGTTGATACATTATTTGTTATATTCATAACATCACAATGTATGAATGCCAGATATAGACTATTGTAATGATGAGCATGGAAGGTAGTGTAATACCTACTGACATATTTTTGTCACATTTTTCTTTATTCAATTAGATAAATAATAATGGTAAAAGCTTGATCAAAATATAGACAAGAGTAAGTACTACAAAGTAGTGGATAAGGAAGCTTAACGGACAGTTTAATATCAAACCGATGCATGGTCACAATTACAATTTTTGATTTGAAAGGGCGGATAAGTTGATGTCAGGATGATTTAGACAATTTGAAAATTCTACACAACTACTTGTGGGTTTTTGATTCTTGAACGAGTAGTTAGTTTACTACCTATTTTTTCCAGTCGGAACAACTTTCATACATTATGTATAAATCTGCACCATTTTGTGTATACATAAATAATGTTTATAATGTTAATGCCAAGTCTTTAAATCTATTAGTTAATAAATAATTAACATCATCAAACGTGTCAAATATACTCGTTAAAGCACAATACAACAACACACGACTTATACAAGTATATTGCATTAATAATTTTGAGTAAATTTGACATTTGTATTATATTAGAGACCACTTTGATTTCAAAATAATGCTAATTCATAACTTCCTAAATACTTGGAATGATTATTACGTCGCTACAGAGACAATAAGCATAAATCTTATTTATTTTTCATAAACGTTATTTGTTTACACGCGAGACTTTGCGATATAAATCTTACAGTATTTTCTCGGTAGAAGAAAAAAGTAAAAACGTCAACGTTAAAATTACACGCTGATCTTATAATACGTGTGTAATATATTACAATTTAATAAACACATACATATATATATATATATATAGATTAGGTGTAACAGAAATAACAGAGAAATGTAATTAACTTATAACTTATAACTTTTTGTTCTTATTAATTTCAATTTTTTTTTTCAATACATAATTAACAAAATAATTACATTTTTAACAACATGTATTTGAATAAAAGTTATTACATTGTTAGATAATTGCATCCATCAGTTTTTTTTTGTTACACTCTGTGTATCATTTTATAATGATTAATAGACTATACAGGCAGAACAAAATAAAACTAACCGACCAGGTTAATATTTATAACGTATTTCATGCCATTTCACGGCACACGGAGAATCAAAATATTTGGCAAATAGAAGTATAAATAATTAGTACCTAATGACACTGGCTTTGAAATATTGGGATTGGTTTAAATTCAATGTTAATTAAAAAAAACTAACTTTTTTACTGAAG